>CP125976.1:17845918-18078506 GCA_030063025.1 Avena longiglumis
ATGAAAACTTTAGTTATAGTTGTCTATGATAGAAGCGTACTCCAAATCGTCCATAACCGGACACTTTTGAAAAGATTTAACCTAAGGGTGCACCAAAGTATCCTGCGCGCCGACCCTTTTTTGCCATATCGGTTAACATACACCCATCGGTATGTCGGGGGCCTAAGTCATGGCGTTTCCTGACCCAAAGCAAGTACATGAGGCCACCCCACTAAGCTACCATAGCAGAAGTCGGCGGTCTAAAGACGGACTCGGGGTTTGTGCAGTACGTAACGGTAAGAACCGAAAGATGGTTGGGCTTGTCGTCAAATGACGTGTCATGATCCTAAGCGATGCAGTGCGATGCTCGCCTAATTTAAATAAAGCGATAAAGCATGGAATAAGTACAGGATAGTAATAAAGCCCCAAACTAATTGTGGCTGATACGATGCTTGGAATCGGTACTAAATCGATGGGGTGCCCATACACCACATGGTTAGCGCTCGATCTCGGAGCAGTGTCAAGAACTCGGGGTCCCAGGACACAAGTGAATGATTAACAACCAAATAACATCTATTGCCCACCGTGCCTGCATTTAACTACTTCAATTTTAGTTATTAAACAATAATTGAATTAGCGATAATTAAATCCATGATCATCTCCAACATTAAACATGTGGCGATACTCAACAAGCGTAGTGCTTGGACGACACAACAACACTTGAGCAAGCGACTACGACGGCGCAAGTCCAACTATCTACCAAACAACAGGTAATAGGATGTGTCGAGGCAATATAAGGCTGCAAGGGATGTTAGATGCGAAAACTAGAGCATCGCAAATACGCTTAGCAATAGATCAACGGGAGGAAATAAAGACTATAAAAGAAAGATAGGTAGAAAGGGGGAGGTGCTCGCCTGAAAACATTGCCGAAGGTTCATCCGAAGATCGGGTCGACACTCGCATCAACTCATCGGCCTAATCCGTGAAGAAGCAAAGCACTAGAAGAGACACCAGATGGACTATTTAATACTATGACAGAAGATCGGGCATGATGCATGTATGGTGTATGACATGGCAAAGGTGCAATGCAATTAGATCATATTAAGCGGAACCGGGGTCCCGACATTTAATTAAACGGTTCAAGTTATTTAGCTACCCGCAATTTAAATGTTGTCTTGACAAGGCAAAAACATGGCATCGGTTTGCTACACAAGTTTAAATGGGGACATTATAAGACTAGGTTTGCCTGCATATGGGCCCCATATTTAATTATAAGGTGAATCGGCATAAGGCCCCCAACCCACAACCATATGTATGCAAGCATGAACATTTATATGCAACAGGTAGATATTATATATTATAAAAATATGGGGCTCGAAAAAGGAGTCACACATTGGCGAATTGAAGATCTTGGGTTCCGGGGGTTTGGTCGGGGTTTTGGGGGTCGACAGGATCGGCCTTGGTAAGGGAGGTCTTGGTTTCGGAAGAAGGCCTTGGCGTGTTGAGGGTTGGTCGAAGAGCTTGAGTATAGCGACATCATCTTAAGGTTCCTGTCGAGGTGCTTGAGGTTTCCGGTTTGATGACGACAATGGAGTTGGCGGGTGTCGGAATCTCCAAAATAACTGCACAATCTTCACGAGGAAAATCCTCCCGAGATCACACCACCACTGCGATTTTTGGAAGCAACCTCCACCAAACATAAGAGGAGGATGTGGCCATCCGCCACCAAATGCAGAATCTGAATCAAATAGATGATACAAGGCGGTCGTGGCTCGTATACATGTGCGGACAGGGAGAACAAGGCTTCACTAGCAGAGACAGGGACATGAGGCTTGCGGCACCATGGCTACCGGCAGCAGCCACGGAGGGCGCAACTGCGGTGAGGAAGGAAGCCGGTTGAGGCCAGCGAGGAGGCCACGGCGGAAGCGGAGGCAGGAAGGACTTGGTGGTGGCGGGAGAGGCTGGCTCACGGCCTGGCAAAGTATAGGAGACGCTATTGCCGTGGGGAGAAAGCGGCCAAGGGATGGGGAGCTCCGGTGGGGAGGAGGGCGACAACGCCAGGGGAGTTAGGGAGCGGCGGCGTTGTCAGCAGGAGAAAGGCGAGGATGGATTAAAGGCGCGGGGTTTATGAGGAGGAGCAGCGACATAGCGGCCGGGCGAGGAGGGAGGAGGAGAGAGGGTCGGCGTCGTGGGTCGTGTGGTGTGAGGCCGACGGGGCGCTGGAGGAAAGCGGAGGAGGCCGAGAGGAGGAAGGGGACGCCGAGGGTTGCATGGCGAGCGGCGGGCGTCGAGCGGCCAAGGGCGGCGTCGGGGAAGCAGGAGAGGAGCTCTGACGACGACGGTGAATCCTGGTATGGGGCAGAGGGAGGCGATGGGGAGAGAGAAACGGGGTGGGGCCGGGGGGTCGATCGGGAGGTTGGGTTCCAGGGAGCGGACCAGGTGGGTGCGTCGGCCAGGGAGTGGTGGGACTAGGGGCATGCGCCAGTGTGGCGGGGGTTGGAGTGGCTGTGGCCGAGGGCGGCCGGTGAGGTGGCGGGTGGGATTAAGGCGGTGATGTGGAGAGGGTGGTGGCAACCGTGAGTGGTGGGAGTGAGGTGGAGGGCTGGATAGGACTAGAGTGGGTGAGTAGAGTGGGTAGTTTTAGGTTTAGATATTTTTGACTAGGGTTTCTTTTGGGCCGGGTAGTAGTCCCGGTTGGGCTTTTGGCCGGGTGGCCTCCCCAAAAATAATATAAACTTTTATTTTAATTTAAAAATAGATTTTTGTAAATAGTTTTTAGACAAATGAAAGACCCGGAAAAGTCCGGAGTTTTTATTTGAAATTAAGACGGGGAATATTTAGAAAACAAAACTAGGCTTTTATAAAATAGTTTTAGAAAAACAAATGCATGATGACATGACGATGCTCAAATGCAATGTGGCATGATGACATGAGCATGCGGTCCTGATGATGCAATGCACAAAAATAACGCGATTTTCTAGTAGTGGTTTTAGCGGGGCGCCACACTATCATCAACTCAAGATTCGCGCAGAGGATATTCCAAAGACTGCCTTTACCACTAGATATGGATTATACGAGTATACGGTCATGTCTTTTGGATTAACCAATGCCCCTGCTTATTTCATGAACCTCATGAATAAGATTTTTATGGACTTCCTGGATAAGTTTGTCGTTGTTTTCATCGATGACATTCTGATTTATTCCAAATCAGAAGAAGAACATGAGCTACACCTAAGGACCATTCTTGGAACCCTTAGAGAGCATCAGCTATATGCCAAGTTTAGCAAATGTGAATTCTGTTACGGTAGGATTCCTCGGACATATTATATCAGGAGGAATTGCCGTTGACCACAAAGGTGAAGGATGTCGAAGATTGGCAAGCCCCAACCACTCAAACCCAAGTTCGTGCATTTCTCGGATTAGCGGGATACTCACAAGTTCGTAGAAGGATTCTCGAAATCGCCCGGACCCATGACCCAATTGCTGAAGAAGGACAAGGAGTTTGAATGGACGGACAAATGTGAAGCGAGTTTTCAAGAACTCAAGAGGAGATTGATTTCAGCCCCAATCTTGATCATGCCAGATATCACAAAGCCCTTCGATGTGTATTGTGACGCATCCAAGATCGGTCTCTGATGTGTGCTAATGCAAGAAGGCAGAGTTATATCTTATCTATCCCGACAACTGAAACAGCATGAACAGAATTATCCAACCCATGACCTTGAACTAGCAGCCGTAGTTCTAGCCCTGAAGACATGGAGGCATTACCTGATGGGAAACCGTTGTGAGATTTATTCGGATCACAAGAGCTTGAAGTATATATTCACTCAGAAGGAGCTGAATATGAGATAGAGAAGATGGATTGATCTAATCAAGGACTATGATCTGGACATTTACTATCACCCCGGTAAAGCCAATGTGGTAGCAGATGCCCTTAGCAGATTACCGTGCCGCTTGAACTCCATGATTTTGAAGGAGCAACCAAGTTTGCACAAGGAGATGGAAGATTTCCGAATGCAATTAGTGAGTGAAGGATTTTTGGCTAGCATCGAACTTCAACCCACTTTGATCAGTCAGATCAAGGAGGCGCAGAAAGGAAATGCTAGTAACGACGGAATCAAACATCGTATCGGTACAGGCAAAGTACCCAGATTCACGGAAGATGAAGAAGGAGTTCTGTGGTACAAAGGACGCCTTTGTGTACCAGCAGATTCGGAATTGAAAGAAGTGATTTTGAAAGAGGCCCATGACACTCTTTATTCTATCCACCCCGGAGGAACGAAGATGTATCAGGATTTGAAGGAACAATTTTGGTGGCATAAAATGAAGAGAGAAATCAGAAGCTATATCGCCAAGTGTGATATATGTTAGAGAGTCAAGGCGGGACATCAAAGACCCGCAGGACTGTTGCAACCGCTATAGATCCCAGAATGGAAATGGGATTCAGTTGGAATGGACTTTATCACCGGATTGCCTACTTCTAGTAGGGGAAATGACTCTATCTGGGTCATAGTTGACAGATTGTCCAAAGTAGCCCATTTCTTACCAGTTAAGACCACATATCAGAGTTCGAAGCTAGAGGAGTTATACATCGCTAGAATCGTCAATTTGCACGGAGTCCCCAAGAACATCGTATCGAATCGAGGAACTCAGTTTATCTCGACATTCTGGAAGAAAGTCCAAGAAGGTTTAGGAACCCGACTAGATTTCAGCACATCTTATCACCCTCAGACCGATGGACAGACAGATCGAGTAAATAAAATACTCGAAGATATGTTGAGAGCATGTGTGCTAGAGTATGGATCTAAATGGGAAGACTGTCTGCCTTTCGCAGAATTTTCTTACAACAACAGTTATCAAGCTAGTCTGCAAATGGCCCCATTTGAATTCATGTATGGAAGGAAGTGTCGCACCCCTTTGAATTGGTCGGAAGTAGGAGAGAGAGTTAGATTTTCGGACCCGACATCCTACGAGAAGCAAAAGAAAGTTCACAAGATTAAGTGGGCACCTCAAGACCGCCTAGTCAAGGCAGAAGAGTTACGCCCGACAAGAGGCGTGAGACCTCGCTTTCAATATCGGAGATTTTGTGTACCTTAAAGTGTCGCTGTTGAAGGGAATGCAGCGTTTCCAGATGAAAGGAAAGTTAGACCCCAGATATATTGGACCCTTCAAGATTCTAAATCGTCGAGGAGAGGTATTATATCAATTGGAACTGCCAAAGGAGATGGTAGCAGTGCACAATGTGTTCCATATATCGTTGCTTCGCAAATGTCTTGAAGTTCCGGAGAAGACCGAAGTTTTCAAGAACATTGATCACCGGACCATAGAGATCAACGATGACCTGACCTATCTCGAAGTACCCATCCATATTTTGGAGGAAGCTTTCGGAACCACTAGGACCCGAAGCATCAAGTTTCTCAAGATTGATGAAACCACCTTGAAGAAGAAGCTACACGGGGCCGAAGATCACATCATGACGGAGTTTCCCGATCTCTTTAAATCCTAGGTAATCTTTTTTATTCCTTTTTCAAATCTCGGGACAAGATTTTGTCTAAGGGGAAGGTTTGTAACATCCCAAAATATAAAACAATGATCATCAAACTCTAATCACTAAATTTAGGGTTAACAAAAAAACTTTGATTAATTTAAATCATATGAATGCATGTGTGAATGTGATGATTTGATTAATGCATGAATGATCTTGTGTGATTAACCTAAATAGCAAGAAATGGTATAAAAACAAATATAACATCATCTAAAACATTTCCAAATAGAAACAAATAAAGAGAAAATAAAAAACAATGCAAATAAAGCAAATGGTCATTTTTGCCAATCTTATTCACTAGGTCACTTTGAGTGATTCTAGTCCAAGATTTCAAACAGAAACTTCTACAATTCCTTTCACCCCTTGCTAGACATGGTAAAAGTGAATCAAATCCCACCTTTCAAACTTACAGAAACCTTTGGCAACCTCATTTAAATCACAATTCAAAATTGAATCTTTATCATATGTGAAGATCAAACATTTTCAAAACCCAACCAAACCAGTGCCCCTTGACTAATCCAACTAACCAGACACTCCCTAGTATGTGCCTAGCAAACCCACCAAGTTTGAATCCAAAATTTAAATTCAAAGTTCTTGCGGCCATTTCATCAAACACCTTGCAGATACAAATCAAACAAACTGTTGAAGTGTATAAGTGGATTGCACTAGCCCTTTCCATCAGTTCAGACTTTTGGTTGCGTTGGCTAGTGCATGAAGCTTGACATGGTATCAGAGCCTAAGGTCTCGAGTTCGAGTCCTGGCTTTCGCAATTTATCCTAAAATTGTTGTTGACCCCTCTGTGTCCATGTATATGCCTCTTGAGTCATACGTGAGTTTCGCCATCGCTCTCTTAGGTTGCGTCTTGACTTCTCCCGTCACACGTGAGAGGGTTTTGAAGTGTATAAGTGGATTGCACTAGCCCTTTCCATCAGTTCGGACTTTTGGTTGCGTTGGCTAGTGCATGAAGCTTGACACAAACATCAAACACTAGTGTGTAGTAAAATTGGCCTAACTTGTTCCTTCTATGGCTCACTCTACACTCTCAGTAGATGATCAAAGTAATCTAACTAGCTTTAGCACCACTGTGAGCAAGCCTAGCCATTAATGGCAAGTATGCCGAAAGCACCATTGCCACCCATTTGTCGCTTGCCGATCTAGAGACACTTGTAGGGTTCGCGACATAGAAAACAAAAAATTCTCGATGGGAACAACTATGTACCAAGATCTATCTACTAGATACAAACAAGGCGGATGTATATCCGTAGAGAACATACCCTTGAAGACCGACAAAGCTTAACGAGTCCAAACTCGTGGTTGATGTAGACGATCTCTTGCCGATCTCAAGATCGATAGGAAGTCCTAGCGCCGCAAAAGCAGCCGGTATCCGTGCTTTCAACACACGTTCGAGGCACCGAGCAACCTCCGCCTCCTCGCTCAGCGATGTGAAGCACAACTCTTTCTTGCCGAAAAGCCACGGGAACATGTATCTCGCTAGTCCGACCATGGGGATAAATTCTAGAGGGAGAGAGATCCTTCACGAGGAGGTGTGTTGTGAGAGGAGGAGAGGGGGCCTTTTATAGGGAGGGGGCACCCAAGGGGCCATGCCCAGCCATGGGCTGCCCCACCTCTTCCACATTCATGTGGGTGGAGCTCCACTCAAATGAAAAGCCTCCTCCCATTAAAAGCCTCCACTCATAAATCCACTCACATGCATTAAATTTCCACCAAATTTAATGCAAGCTCTCATTAAATAAAACTTTTATTTATTTATTCAGAATTTTGTTAATTACTTTAATTAACAAACATTCTATAAAACCCTTGCTAGTATTCCATTTCACATGCGAACCGGTTTGACAATTTCAACCAAAAGCTTTGATTGTCTAGTGAAATAAATTCCTCGCTTTCCTTTTCTTTCGGCATGAAACTTTTGCTCCAATTGGATGTCGGTGTCTCTTAAGTGTGTCACCCTACGGTTCGTGAATAATGCGGACATGATCGAGACCCTCTCGAATCAATAATCGAGCGGGATCTGGAGACCCATCTTCTCCCACATTCAACGATGACTTTCTTGTGATCGTCGGAACCTTTTACGCTAGTATCTTAATCATTTTGTTAAGAGATATATTACATGTCCGAGATTAGATCATCGGTATCTCCATACATAGTTTGATTTAGTTACTGACATGCACTCTTTTCTCGTTCCCGTGATATAACATTCTAGTGATCAAATCACTTGCTTGCAAGCTAATCAATGTGATATCACCGAGAGGGCCAGTATATCTATCCGTCATCGGGATGAACAAATTCCACTCTCGATCCATGGGCCTCAACATAACACTTTAGTAGTTGAACCCATCTTTATAATCACCTTACGATTGTGACGTTTGATGTTATCAAGAAACTCTTCGGTGTTAGTGATTGACATGATCTCATGGTCTAAGGATTAGGATCACTCGTAAGTTGTTATAGCAATATAAACTCAATGACTTTGATCGTAATGCTATACTTCGGATGAATGTTCATCACACCATTACACTAATGTTGTGACCCGTTATTAACAACATCCAATGTCCATGATCGAAACCTTGATCATCTTGTTAATCAACGAGCTAGTTTATAAGAGGCATAACTAGGAACTTTCTATTTGTTTATTAAACACACATGTATTAACGTTTCGTATTAATACAATTATAGCATGCAAAATAAACATTTATCATAAATAAGGAATACGATAATAACCACTTTATTATTGCCTCTGGGCATATTCCTCAGACTAGCCTCGCCAACCTTATGCAGGACACGCAAAGCCCATCGCCACCTTGTCCCAAACGCGCCGACCGGACCACGCGACACGCCCATGCCAAACTCCTCTGCGACCATGCCGAGAGCACGCCAGTGCGCCACGCTCGACCAACACCCACAAAACGCGCGCCGCCCTCGCCGCTTGCATGGATGATCACCAGCACCCCAACACCCCGCCAGACATGCCCGTTCGCCGCATGACCATACATACTGTTGTCGCGACATTAAAACAACCGCTTAGAGCAAGCACCGTTCCGACCGATCAGCACCGCTCCACGCCTCGCCACCACGCCGTTGAGCTTCGCCAGGGAGCACCGCACCACCCCTACCGCCATTACGGTATCCTCTGCGTGTCGACCACGAAACTCGATGCGCCCGTCGGTCCCCTTCAGGCACTATAAATAGAGGCCTCCACCGCTTGTTTTTGTCACACCATCTCACTCCCCACCTCTCACTGACCACCCCCACTCACTCCCGGAGCAAGGCGAGCAGCGCATCGCCAGAATTTGGCCGGAGCCCACCGTTGCTGCAGGAGAAGGGAGCGATCGATTAGGCCGCTTGAAGACTGCCTACAGGAGAACTTGCCGTCGACTGTCGTTCGCCCCTGTCGACCTGGCACGAGCCTCGGTGAGCCCCATGACCCCACTGCCGTGTTAGGGTTACATCTGCCGTGGCCGGACGTGGACGATAAACCGTAGACGTTCGATTAGAGTTAGATCATGCGGTTCACATTGCCCCGTACCACTTCGCCCCTCCCCGTCTCACTGACGCGTAGGGACAGCCACTTAACCAGCCCACATACACGCTATGTGTAGTGGGCCGGCCCAGTAAAACATCCCGCGCGACCCAACAATTCAAATTAAGCTTTATTCATTTAATTTCAAACATAGTTGTGTACCTAGATTCAAAAATCAACCCAGCTCGATTCACTAAACCAAAAGGCATGAAACTAATTTTGTTAGAAAGGTACTGAAATGCTTAATCCATGCCCATTGGATTCAAACCATTTGGATGTATAGATCAACCATGGTAAAAATAACAAGTAAGAAGCTTTTCTGCATTCAAATATTTTTCAAAATTCAACCATAAGAGTTTTTGAGTTGATTCGGTTTACTTACAGAAATAATGATCAAGTAATAAAAGAATGCCACATAGGCATTTCTAGCCATTTTAATTAATTAAAATAAAAACGGAAAATCTAATTATTGCGTGGGCACTACTCTGTCTTACACGGTGCTCCCTTCTCACGCGCGTCGGATCGCGAAAGAACGGCGTCGATGAAGCGCCACTTGCGTCCAAAAACGACAACGCTCCTAGTCTTTGTCTCTTCCTCAACTGTTTCGAGCTCGTCTCACCTTCCTCCCCTCTCAGCCCCCCGCATCCCTCTCGATCTACACCACAAATTGACCAATACGACGGGAGCTGTGTCCGACGGGAAGCCGCGGGGGCGGGTTCTTCCCTCCTTGGAGGATTAGGGGTGGAGCACCTTCTAGGCGGGACGAGCGGATCAGGCACATCCGAGGGGATCGGCAAAGGAGAATCAGTGGCGCGGTGCAGCGAATCGAATCGAAGCAGCCGAGGCCGGCAGCCACGTTGAGTTGTTTAAGCTGATTCCAAGGAGGGGTGGCTATGCTAGGAGCTGTAGGCAAGCGCACTTCGGCAGATTTTTAGATGGTTAGTGATTCCGTTCCTCTTCTATTGTTGCGTCAGGGCTGGCATTGTTAGCTCAAAGCGAAAATCCACTGCTATTTTTGCTGGGGGCTGGCGTTTTAGCATGAAGAAAATTTTGATTCGCCCCTAATTTGGCCACGGCAGTGCTCCTATAAGTCACGTTGGTGCTCCTCTGGTAGTCATTGCATTGCTAGTAATACTATGCATGGCAGTCACGGATTTGCTCATAGTGTTTAGTTAATCTTCCATGAGATAAGTTTCTGTGTTTATAGTAGACAGCAGGTTCATCATGCAAGTATCCGATGGAGTTTTGTCTCAATAGGTACACATGTGATCCCACACTTTCATGAAAATACCAGAGACACATTTTGTCAGGGGTTGGCTGAATTTTTTTGCTCAAACAGCATGAAGTTTATTAGTTGATTGTATTTCAAATTGTGGGTTACTGCATAATCATAGGAGGTAAATTTTGCATAATTAATACATGTTGCTTTTGTACCAACGCATGAATAGTATTTTTAGTACTCCGAGGTTATACGCTAGTTTTTTGGCTCATACGATGTATAATTATATATTCTGTTCATAATTATACATGATGTTCATTAATGTAACAATACATACATAGGATGTATGTTTTTTTACTTCTGAGGTTTTCTATCATATATATTACTGTTTTTTGTATGCACAAACCTGATGTATTATTACGGTTATTCTTTTCCATGCCAGGATGTAGTTATTGTCCATTTTCGACATCATGATCCATGCTCACATGATTTAATAGACCATAGACTGATACCATTAATTTATAGATGTTAGAATGTCTATTTCAGCAAAAAAAAAATCACGTGATTTTATAGACCTTAGAATGTCACCCTTTATAGACAGCGTGGATGAGCAGATCGACGCGTCCGAGGCAGGTTGCTGTGGTGAGAGGGGTCCTTGACGGCCGACTTTGAATCGACTCGTCAGGAAGGTTCTTTGTGGCGAGAGGTCCTTGACAGCCTTGACTACGTGAATCGGCCGCGAGGCAGGTTGTTGTGGTGAGAGGGGTCATTCGGCAGCGCGACTATGAATCGATGCGTCCTAGGCGTGGACGTCGGTGAGAGGAGTGGGTGAAGGAGAATCAGCGGTGGGGTCCCGTGAAACGACCCATTCGAGGTTGTTGTCTGTGCTAGGAGGTATTGTGGACTGAGGATTTGTTGGCAGTGTCGCTGGTGAGTGCTTTGATCTTGCTCGACTCTCAGCCGTTGTTGCTTACGAGTGGCAATTTCTGCTTGACCTGTGGTTGTGTTTACCTTCATTTTTGGTCACTGTGGTGCTCATAGTCACGGGAGTGCTTCTCTAGTAGGCATGGTGGTGCTTGTCCAGTAGTCACGGTTGTGCTGATCTCAGATGAGTCTATTTAAAACATACAACAGGTTTATTATGCAGTAAACGATTTTATTATGACAAACAGAATGTAACTATTATGTTCAAAATTAGCACTAATTCATACTATGATGGCACTAATTTTGGGGTATTTTTAGATGAAGATTACACTAATATATCTTAGCATGTAATTTACTATGATAGAATATATATAGCCTGTAACTTTTGGTAAGATTTAGTATGGACTATAATTAGGCTTTTATATCTTAGATGAAGGTGACTCTAATTTCATCTTAGCTTGTAAAATTTTAGTATGGACTGTAATTAGTCTTTTATATCTTAGAATGTAATTTTCAGTGTATGGACGGTAACTTATTATATCTAGTCTGTAATTTTTACATATGCATGTAACTTTTTGTTAAACTATATCTTTTGCATGTAACTAACATCAATATGAATGCATTTGATACTGTAGTTTCTAGACTCTAACTTTTTTACATTTGGTTTTATAACTAGCAAGTAACTTTTTGCATATGAATAATTTCTAGATCGTAACTTTTTGCATATGGAGATTATATAGACAGTAACCTTTTCCCATTATGGATAGTGTCTGCATTTATATCTTAGATGAAGGGTGACTCTAATTTCATCTTAGCTTGTAAAATTTTAGTATGGACTGTAATTAGGAATTTATATCTTAGAATGTAATTTTCAGTGTATGGACGGTAACTTTTTATATCTAGCCTGTAGCTTTTTACATATGCATATAACTTTTTTGTTAAACTATATTTTTTGCATGTAACTAACATCAATATGAATGCATTTGATACTTTAGTTTCTAGACTTAACTTTTTTACATTTTGTTTTGTAACTAGCAAGGAACTTTTTGCATATGAATAATTTCTAGATCATAAATTTTTGCATATGGAGACTATATTAGACAGTAACTTTTTCTCATTATGGTTAGTGTCTGGACTATAACTTTTTCCATTATGGATACATTGCTTTTTCTCTCTTCACCTCTTATAGTGTGCTTTATGCATTTTGGAGGTTCACTTATTTGGTTGGAAGTTTGGTACCCATGGTAAGAATACTCTTGCACGTAGTTTTTGGTCCATGTACACATATGCACATTCACTAACATTTTCCATGTTCATTATTGCGTAGCAGAAACACCCATACAATCCTAGAGGTGCTGACAAGTCTGGGCAGCGTAACTTCAATTTTCATATGTTATTTGTGAGTTTCAGAGCATGGTTTTATAGACATCGTACCTTTTTCATTATGGGTGTAACTTTCAGTATTTATCTTAATTCGCTGTATGTAACTTCCAGTAGTTTTGTTAATAGAAGGTATGGAACTTTCAGTACTGTACTAGCTTTTTTAATTCACGTGATGTAATTTTTTCTGTTCTTACCTTGGTGCATGGGAAACATTGGAGCCTTTTTCAAACTTCGATATGCTGACAACATGTTTTCTAATCCAACTGGGAGTTATTTTGGTGGGTCTGCACTTCTCTAGCGTTTTGAAGACCAAATCTGTCATCTAGTCATTTTCTGATGTTTTGTGTATCATCATTGAGATAAAGAAGTACATTCATGGATCGTTGGAGGCTAAAGAAGCCTGTTTTTCAGCTGCATGTAGTTAGTGTAGATGTAAATCTCATCGCCGAAGAGGTCTACCATATTCTGGAGGTGGGGATCAGCAGCTTTCTATTTTTCAAGTGACGACAAAAAAAATCAGGCACTTGCCCCTGCGCGAGATGGTGGAACAAAGGGGATTTCTGTTTCAGGAAATACGAGCATTTAGACAAGGGGCACCGCGTAGAGCGATACGGTGCGCGCGCACTGTGTAGAAACGCTCAAATAAAAAGGTTAAACCTTATTAAATTGTGACACCACTTTAAATCACATTCTCATGTACTGAAATATGTGGTGATGACATGTGTCAACATGATCCCATGTTTGAGTTGGAGAATATTAAATCTTAAATAGTTTTTCAATGAGTAGAAATTACTTTTCTCAAATAAAATAAATAAGACAAGTGCTTTAATCCTTGTGATAATAGTGATGATGCTAGATCATCTAGTGTGAACTTTTGGTATGATGATTAAAAATAGTTAAGTATTGTTTGGTGATTGTGTGCCTCGTATTTAATTATAGACGCTAGTACCGACCAAGGATACGAGGAGGAAGAAGCCGAGGATAACTTCAACCATTGCTCTGCACAAGGCAAGCCTAATACTACTAGTTGAATTTAGCAAGCTTATACTTGCAATTATGCAAGCTAACACTTGCAAGATACCCTACTTTAGCAAGCTTATACTTGCAATTATGCAAGCTACTACTTGCTCGTTACTATGCCAACTCTATGCCTTAAGCATATGTGATCATACCGACTTGATGACCCGATCCTAGTTTTACTTGCAAGCTTAATATTTTATTTTCTTTATCAAAGCTTTTCTTAGAGTTTACATAGTGACTTGTAGATTTTAGAAAGATAATTGAAGGTAGCATAAAGAGCATAAAACTTCGCCTAGGTTAGATAATCTTGATGTCATCCTAAGGCATGAGATTGCACTTAGCAAATCCCACTTGTTTACCCCTCATTAGTATTTACCCACTTGTAGATGCTAGTGCTAAGCATAAAACTTGATCAACTTTAGATGGGAATATTTGGTGAAAATGGTTATGAAAACCTTAGAATGATGAGTCATTCTACTGAAATGTTTTGACATGTGTTCTAGAACACCAGATGATTTTGATGATGAAAATGTTGAGGCATGAGCCTTAGCCATTTACAAAACTGATGATTGTCTGGATGCGATACCATTCTAATTTTACCGTACAACCACAATACCCGAAGTTTGGGTAGGGCTTTACTGGAAATTTATATACCTTAGTATGGGTTCCCTTGCGGCCAAGGTCTGAGCTAAGGCTACCTTGTGAAGATTGTCCACCTGTGTAGTACCCAAGATGACAGTTGGTCATGGTTGGGAGGCCAAACTCACAGGAGAGGTGCCTATACTAAGGAGTGTAATTGAAAGGTTAGGATTGATTATCCACATACTGAGTATGGTGAATTCGGGATTGTTTCTGACAGATGTATCGAATGTTGTGGTGAAAGTGTACAATCTCTGCAGAGTGTCAAACTATTCGAATCGCATTCATGATTATGGACAGATTAGGTACATCTGTTCCCCGTCGAGATGTTTTAAAATGACTTGTGAAATGAGTTGTGACTTTGACTTGACCACATCAGAGTTGTGACATGAAATGCAAGTTCCCACTTAGGTGTTATAAAACTTTCAACTAGCTTTCTTTGCTTTTGAATTTAGTAGAGGTAAATCTGGCTTTTTGCAAAACAACCCTAGAGATTAGTATCCTACTAAAAACCCTTAACTTATTAGTATTAGTTTGCAGTACTTAAAGAGTACTCATGGCTTTGTCCACAGCTATTCCCATGGCGGACTATGAAGAGTACCAGATGATGAAGTAGGAAGGTTACAACAACTAGGATCATCTCCCATCACAACATTACTGTGACCATGAAGATGGAGCTTCGCCCTACGCTATTGTTACTATTACGTTATTCATGCTTGAATTGTATTAAGAACTGGATCATGAGATCCTTATTTGTGTAAGACCTTATGTATGGTTTGTAATGGATAATGTACTGTGATATCCAAATCTCTTATGTCTCGCAAAAATGGTAATCCTGGGATTGGAATCTATGGCATAACAGGCATCTGGGATTAATAATCCGGGTGTTGACAATAACTTTCCGTGGGGAACAAGAAGTGAAGGGTTTCGCAGCATAGTAAATCAAAAAAATTCTACGGATGCGAACGGGAAAGCCAAGATCTAATCTAGGAGATGCAAACAACAAGGGGAATTAGATGAGATCTTCATACCCTTGAAGATTCGCACAACGGAACGTTTGTCGGAACGTGGGTGATGTAGTCATACTCGCTTCTCCTCCTCGCGATCCGATCCGATCTAGCACCGCAAGTGGCGATGCCTCCGAGAGATGCACGTGCACCTCGGCGTCTCCTCCTTCCTCGGTCCAGCAAGTATGGTGGAGGGACGGATTGGATCTACAATGACAGCGCGTGCAAGTGGTGGAGAGTTTCTGCAGCAGGACTTCGCCTACACGCAGTCGGGAGAGAGAGAGAGAGAGAGGAGCAGGGCGGCTAGGGTTTGAGGAGGAGGTGTGGGAGGGGGTGCGCCCCCAGCCCTCTTTATATAGAGGGGTGAGAGGCCAGCCCTTTCCCCTCCCCTAAACCCTAGGGCCGACGGAGGAGGAGTGGGAGGCAAGTTCCCCCCTTCTAGAAGCTCCTAGGGTTTCCCTAGGTTTGGCGGCTGGGCCCTATGGGGCCTTGTGCCCTGCCCAATGCGGCCAGGGCACTCCCTCATAGGCCCATGCCCCTCCCGGCAGGTGGGGCCACGTTGGTCCCCTCGGAAGGTTCTACAAGCTTAGGTACAATACCGATTAACTTGAAACAATTCGAACTCTAAAACTGCATTGCCTTATATGAATCTTATTCTCGGACCATTTGGAACCTCTCGTGATGTCCGGATCCCATCCGAGACTCGAACAAAAACTCATAAACCAATTATCCAATCTATCCTAGCGTCGAGACACGTTAAGTGTGTGACCCTTGACCGAGAATATGCGACATGATCTTATATCAATAATCAACGCAGTCTGGAAACCCATATTGACTCCACACATTCATCGATGATCATATCGGATGAACCATGATGCGATTCAATCAATCCCATATATATTCCCATCTCGCGATATTTTACTTGCGAGATTTGATCGTCGTCGAATCATACCTAGTTCAATCTCGTTCACGCAAGTACTTTACTCGTTCCGTAATCCGATATCACTTTGTGATTAACTCCTTAACCACATGCTTGCAAGCGGTGTTGATATCGATTAGAGTGGGCCCAAGTATATCTCTCCGACTTGGGAGGGACAAATCCCATCTCGATACATACAACCCAAGATACTTTCCGATCACACGAGAGACACCTTTATGATCACCCTCTCATAGGATGACATTTGATGACATCAAAGCTTTCTTCGATACTGGGGGTTGTATTATCTCATGGTCTAAGGAATACAATATTTGACATAAGAAAAGCTTCATAAAGATGAACACGATGACACGGTCTAATTGCTCACTTAGTTTGGTGCATCCATCATACCATTCTCCCAATGATATGATCTCATTATTAATCGACAACTCATGTCTATGGTTAGGAAACCTTAACCATCATTAATCAATGAGCTAGTCCATAGAGGCATACTAGAGACACGGTGTTGTTCATAAACCACACAAGTATTAAAGTTTCCGCTTAATACAATTCTATCATGGAATATAAACTTTATCATGAACAAGAATTATAATAATAACATCTTTATTATTTCCTCTAGGGCATAATTCCAACAGTCTCCCACTTGCACTAGAGTCAATAATCTAGTTTACATTTGGCAACAATCTCACACCCATGGCACTAAGGTGTTGATCATGTTTTACACGTGGAAGAGGTTTAGTCAATGGATTTGCGACATTCAGATATGTATGTACTTTGCTGATCTTCAGATCTCCATCTGCTATATAATCTCGGATTATATGAAACTTGCGTTTGATATGCTTGGTCTTTGGATGATATCTTGGTTCCTTAGCGAGTGTTATGGCGCTAGTGTTGTCACACAATATCTCCAGTGGGTCCAATGCACTTGGAACCACGCCAAGCTCAGTGATGAAGTTCCTGATCCAAACTCCTTCACTTGACGCTTCTACAGTAGCCATGTATTCCGCTTCTACTGTAGATCCCGCGATCACGCTTTGCTTGCAGCTTCTCCAGCTCACAGCTCCTCCATTCAAAATATAAACGTATTCTGTCTGATATTTAGAATCATCCTTGTCGGTGTCGAAACTATCGTCGACGTAACCCTTTACGACGAGCTGTTCATCACCTCCATAGACTAAGAACATTTCTTTCGTAGCAATTTGGAACAAATCCAAAGCTCTTGATCACTTGATCAACACGGAGGTTCCAACTCCGAGATGCTTGCTTCAGTCCAAAAATGGAACGCTGAAGTTTGCACACTTTATCAGCATCCTTAGGATCGACAAAACCTTCGGGTTGCATCATATACAACTCTTCATCAATGTTTCCATTGAGGAACGCAGTCTTAACATCCATCTGCCATATTTCATAATCATGAAACGCAACAATTGCTAATAAAATCCGAATGGACTTTAACATCGCTACGGGAGAAAAAGTCTCATCGTAGTCAACACCTTGAACTTTTCGAAAACCTTTCGCGACAAGTCGTGCTTTATAGACGGTAACATTACCATCCGCGTCCGTTTTCCTCTTGAAGATCCATTTGCACTCAACGGCCTTTCGGTCGCTAGGAGGGTCTACCAAAGTCCATACTTGGTTTTCGCTCATGGATCCCAATTTGGATTTCATGGCTTCTAGCCATTTCTCAGAGTCTGGGCTCATCATCGCTTCCTCATAGTTCGTAGGTTCACTGTCTTCTACCAACAAGACAGGTTGTTGCACTATCTGGAGTGTACGCGACCTTGTCGACCTTGACGTTCGATGAGACATCGTTCAGCTTCATGATCCTTGTCATTAACTTCCTCTATTGTTGGGCGGTGACCTGGAACAATTTCAGTCTTTGCGCTACTCTCCAATTCAAGAGAAGGTTCAACAACCTCGTCTAGCTCTACTTTCCTCCCACTCACTTCTTTGAGAGAAACTCCTTTCTCAAGAAAGGAATCGTTCTTCGACAAACACTTTGCCTTCGTTCTGATAGAAGGTATACCCAATAGTTTCCTTAGGGTATCCTATGAAGACGCATTTCTCGCTTTGGGTTCGAGCTTGTCGGCATCAACTTCTTGGCGAAGCCGCATCCCCAAACTTTAAGAAACGACAACTTAGGTTTAGCACCAAACCACAGTTCATACGGTGTCGTCTCAACGGATTTAGATGGTGCCTTATTCAAAGTGAATGCAGCGGTTTCTAATGCATAACCCCAAAATGATAACGGCAAATCAGTAAGAGACATCATCGATCGGACCATACCTAATAGGGTTCGATTCCGGCGTTCAGACACACCATTGCGCTGTGGTGTTCCGGGTGGCATGAGTTGCGAAACGATTCTGCTTGCTTTAAGATGCGTGATAAAATCATAACTCAAATATTCACCTCCACGATCGGATCGTAGAAACTTAATCTTTCGGTTACAATGGTTCTCCACTTCATTTTGAAATTCTTTGAACTTTTCAAATGTTTCAGATTTATGTTTCATTAAATAGATATACCCATATCTACTTAAGTCATCGGTAAAAGTGAGAAAATAGCGATATCCACCGTGCGTCGAAACACTCATCGGTCCGCATACATCGGTATGTATGATTTCCAACAAGTCCGTTGCTCGCTCCATCATTCTGGAGAACGGGGTTTTGATCATCTTGCCCATGAGGCATGGTTCGCATGTGTCAAATGATTCAAAATCAAGAGACTCCAAAAGTCCATCAGAATGGAGTTTCTTCATGCGCTTTACTCCAATATGACCTATACGACAGTGCCATAAATAAGTAGTATTATCTGACATGGTTATACCCTACGGGTACATAACTTCAGCATACCTGGTCCAGCCCAAGGAAGGCCCACAGCAGATATACGCTGGCCCACGAAGATTTTCGGGTGGCCAAAGCCCATGACGCCTTCGAATCCTTGGAGAGCAAGACTAGAGGAGATAGGAAATTCAAAGGGGTAAAACCCTAAGAACTTGTAATCGACTAGGACTATGCCCGGGACCTGCCTACGTCTATATAAAGGCCAGGAGGGCACGTCCTAGGGCAACTCAACCAACCTCGACTCATACTTTCGCACACGCATCCACGCCAGATCGAATCTGCGCACCAGAACCTTGGTTCCGCCCGTAATCAAAGAGCAGACAAGCAGGAGTAGGGTTTTCCCTCCGGGGGCCTGAACCTGGGTAAATCTCGTGTCCCCTGGTTGCTTGTCTGTTAACCGTGCCACGATCTCCAGCATCCCCATCTTCTCCAAAACCCAAGTCCATAACAATGGGCATTGACGAGATTAAACCTCGTCATTATCACTATCTACTTTGCATCTCTTAGCCTCAATGTTATGGATGTGTGTTTCATCCCTTTCAAGATTCAGAAGAAATAAACCATTCACAACAGGTGCATGACCATAAAAGATGTTACTCATATAAATAGAACAGCCATTATTCTCCGATTTAAATGAATAACCGTCTTGCAATAAACACGATCCAGAAATGATGTTCATGCTCAACGCATGCACATAATAACATTTATTGAGGTTTAAAACTAATCCCGAAGGTAAAACTAAGGAGAGCGTGCCGACGGCCATCACATCAACTCTTGATCCGTTGCCAACGCGCATCGTCACCTCATCCTCGCAGTTGCCGTCTATTCCCTAGCTCTGTTTGAGTTACAAATATTAGCAATCAACCAAGATCAAATACCCACTACTAGCGAGGGATAAGGAAAACATCAATAACATGTATATCAAATATGCCTTTGATGGTGCCGACCTTCTTGTCCGCTAAGTACTTGGACGATTCGCTTCATGACCCTTGTCCTTGCAATAGAAGCACTTTCGATGTCGGCTTAGGACGGACTTGAGCTTCTTCTCAGCGAGGCAACGCGCTTGCCGCCTTTCTTGAAGGGCTTCTTTGCACCCTTACCTTTCTTAAAGGTGGGGGCTTGTTGACCATCAACACATGATTATCCTTTTGATGTCCACCTCGCAGCCTTGACTGCGAAGAGCTCGGTGATCGTGTCGATGGAACCAATCGATTATGAGTCACTACAAAACTTTTGTAGGAGGGAGTGATTGCAGAACCCTCAATTTTGAGCTCTTACGGAATCTTGCGGTCCAGTTGCTCAAGGCGTTGAGTGTAGCGGCATCTTTATGGCGTTCTCACTGAACTCCTTCATCCATCTTGCGATTAAAGAATTTCTTAGAGATCTCATATCTCTCGAGCGCTGAGTCGAAACATAGTTTTCAGCTCCTCGAGAATCTCAAAGGGCCGGGATAGTCTTCAAAACGATTTTGAAGGTCCGATTCCATAGCAAACAACATGGTGCTCTTAATCACACCATAATCATCTTCGCCGATATGACAGCTTTCTCATCGGTAGGCGCATCTGACGGGCGTCACCTAGCGCATTTTCAAGGACATAGTCCTTTTGTCCAGAGAGAATGATTCTCAGATTGCGGAACCAATTGGTGAAGTTAGACCCATTGTTTCTAAGCTTTTCCTTCTCGAAAAAGCGTTGAAGTTGAAGTTGGACTTAGCCATTTGATCTACAATGTTTGCAAGTACAAATTAGACTATGTTCATGATAACTAGTTCAACTTTTAATCAAATTACTAGATGAACTCCCACTAAATTCAACATCCCTCAAGTTGTTTAGTGAACATGATCCAAATTCACCACACCTAATCCGATCTTCACGAGAAGAGATGTGGTTTCAATGGTGGACAACGAAGTGTCGATCATATCATTCATATGACTCATGCTTAACCTTTTGGTTCATGTGTTCTGAGGCCATGTCTGTACATGCTAGGCTCGTCAAGTCAAACCCAAGTATTTCCGCGTGTGCAAAACTGGCTTGCACCCATTGTATGTGAACGTAGAGTCTATAGCACCCGATCATCACGTGATGCTTGGACACGATGAACTTTCGCAATGGTGCATACATGGGGAGAACACAGTTTTATCTTGATCTTTAAGTGAGGAATCATCTTATAATGCTACCGTCGCGATCTAAGCATAATAAGATACATAAAAGGATAAACATCACATGCATATAACTTTATGTGACATGGTATAGCCAATCTTCGCGCAATGATCTCCATCTTGTGCGTGCCGGCATGATCTCCATCACTCCACCATGATTTCCTCCACCATGAATAGCAACTACAACTATTGCTAACTACTTAGCGATAAAGTGAAACTATTACATGGCGTATAAGAAGTTGACACACAGGTCATACACAATTATAAATACAACCATATGGCTCCTGCCGGTTGTGTACTCATCGACATGCAAGTCGTGAAACATTACAAAACATGATCATTCCATACAACATACACATCACATCTTGGGCCATACCATATCACAGAAAACAGTCCCTGTAAAAACAAGTTAGACACGTCTACTTTGTTGTTGCATGTTTTACGTGGCTTATGGGAGTAGCAAGCTAAGAACGATTCTTACCTACGGAAAGCCACAACGGTGATATTATGGTTGCCAAACTCCGGTGTAAATCCCATGACAACTATAGTGAGAGAAACTGGCATCCACCAGCCGCATGTGTGGAACAAGCCACACGTCAAGTGCGGAGCCGGTCTCGCGAACGACGTTGCGTAAGGTTGGACTGGACCGCTTCGATCTCACTATCCCGCGTCATAAGAAGAACACAAAAAAGAGGCTTGCAACAGAAAACATCAACGCCCGCAACAACCATGTTCCGTTCTACTCGTGAAACACATCTACGCATAGATCTAGCTCTGATACCACTGAAGGGTTTTGCAGCATAGTAAATCAAAAAAAATCTACGGATGCGAATGGGAAAGCCAAGATCTAATCTAGGAGATGCAAACAACGAGGGTAATTAGATGAGATCTTCATACCCTTGAAGATTCGCACAGCGGAACGTTCGTCGGAACGTGGGTGATGTAGTCGTACTCGCTTCTCCTCCTCGCGATCCGATCCGATCTAGCACCGCAAGTGGCGATGCCTCCGAGAGATGCACACGTGCAGCACCTAGACGTCTCCTCCTTCCTAGGTCCATCAAGTATGGTGGAGAGACGGATTGGATCTACATGACGGCCTGGTGCAAGTGGTGGAGAGTTTCTCGGCAGGCTTCGCTACACGATCGGGAGGAGAGAGAGAGGCGCAGGCGGCTAGGGTTTGAGGAGGAGGTGTGGGAGGGGGTGCGCCCCCATCCCTCTTTATATAGAGGGGGAGGCCAGCCCTTGCCCCTCCCCCAAACCCTAGGGCCGGCGGCCAAGGAGGGAGGAGTGGGGGGCAAGTTTCCCCCCCTTCTAGAAGCTCCCCTAGGGTTTCCCCTAGGTTTGGTCGGCTGGGCCCTATGGGGCCTTGTACCCCTGGCCCAATGCGGCCAGGGCAATCCCTCATAGGCCCATGCCCCCTCCCGGAAGGTGGGGACACGTTGGTCCCCCTCTAGAAGGTTCTAGAAGCTTCCGGTACAATACCGATTAACCTGAAACAATTCCGAACTCCAAAAATTGCATTGCCTTATATGAATCTTATTCTCCTGACCATTCTGGAACCTCTCGTGATGTCCCAGATCCCATCCGAGACTCCAAACAAAAACTCATAAACCAATTATCCAATCTATCCTAGCGTCGAGACACGTTAAGTGTGTGACCCTTCGGATTCGAGAATATGCAGACATGATCTTATATCAATAATAAACAGCGGGGTCTGGAAACCCATATTGACTCCCACACATTCATCGATGATCATATCGGATGAACCACGATGCCAGGATTCAATCAATCCCATATATATATTCCCTTCGTCTCGCGATATTTTACTTGCACGAGATTTGATCGTCGGTACCATCATACCTAGTTCAATCTCATTCACAGCAAGTACTTTACTCGTTCCGTAATCCGATATCACTTTGTGATTAACTCCTTAACCACATGCTTGCAAGCGGTGTAGATATCGATTATCGAGTGGGCCCGAAGTATATCTCTCCGACTTGGGAGGGACAAATCCCATCTCGATACATACAACCCAACAGATACTTTCCGATCACCTGAGAGACACCTTTATGATCACCCTCTCATAGGATGACGTTTGATGACCTCAAAGATTTCTTCCGATACCAGGGATTTGTGTTATCTCATGGTCTAAGGAATACAATATTTGACATAAGAAAAGCTTCGCAAAGATGAACACGATGACACGATCTAATTGCTCCGCTTAGTTTGGGTCTGTCCATCATACCATTCTCCCAATGATATGATCTCATTATTAATCGACAACTCATGTCTATGGTTAGGAAACCTTAACCATCATTAATCAATGAGCTAGTCCATAGAGGCATACTAGGGACACAGTGTTGTTCATAAACCACACAAGTATTAAAGTTTCCGCTTAATACAATTCTAGCATGGAATATAAACTTTATCATGAACAAGAATTATAATAATAACATCTTTATTATTGCCTATAGGGCATAATTCCAACAAGAAGTCCAGAGGAGAAGGAGGGCCAACCAGGTCGAGACCACTCAGCGGGAAGGTGGGCCCGCATGGCTAGGGTTTGGTGGCCACAGCCTCTGGTCTCGCCTTCACGACAAAGCAATCACAGGATTCGTAATTTCAGGGGCCACCCCATTGAGTAGACCCAAGCGACGGTGACTCGAGACGGACTCAGGTTTTGCGACAATGGTCAGAACGATCGGGAACCCAAATCGGGCTTGTCGACACGAAAACATTCCGCTTACCTAAACAGTACAGCGTGCTCCTCGCACAATCGTAAATAAAACAGTAGCATGGCATAAGTACAGGATAGTAAATAAAATCTCAAACTAGTTTGTGGCCCCAAGAAATAAGAATGAATCAAGATCTGGCTCAGGGGGGTCCCATAATCCTCCCGGATGTGAATAGCGCGATAAATGAAGGAACAGGTATCAAGTACTCGGGGTCCTACGGGACACAAGTGGACGGTTAACAAATAACATCTATTGCCCACCGTGCCTACTTACTTCAATTTTAGTTGTTAAGCGAATTAAAGTGAGCGATAAGTAATGCCATGATCACCTCCACATCAAACATGCGGCAATACACCAACAATCGTGGCATGACGACACATAAGCACTTGAGCAAGCGACTACAACGCGCAGGTCCAACTATCTACCAAACAACAGGTAATAGGAGGTGTCCAAGGCAATATAAGGCTGCAAGGGATATCATGGGTACGAAAACTAGAGCATATCAACACAGATAGCAATAGATTAACAGGAGGGAATAAATACTATAAAAGTAAGATAGGTAGAAAGGGGGAGGTGCTCGCCTGAAAAACATTGCCGAAGGTTCAACCGAAGATCGGGTCGAAGCTCACATCAACTCAACGGCCTTATCCGCGAAGAAACCAAACGCTAGAATACACACCGGATGCACTATTTAATACTACGGCAAAGATCGGGCATGATGCATGTATGATGTATGGCATGGTAAATATGCGGTGCAATTAGGTCATATTAAGCGGAACCGAGGTCCCGACAATTAATTAGGTGGTTCATGTTGTTTAGCTACCCCGCATTTTAAATGTTGCATTATCAAGACAAAAGATAGCACCGGTTCGCTACACCAATTTAAACGAGGCCAATATGAGTCCAGATTTGCCCGCATATGGGCCCCATATTTAATTATGAGGTGAATCGGCATAAGGCCCCCAAACCACATGACAAGTATGCATGCATGAACAATTTAATATGCGACAGGTTGTATTATATTATAAGATAGGGTTTCGGAAAGGGGTTCACACATTAAGGTTCGGCAGATCTTGAGGTTCTGGGGTTCGGGGTTCGGTCTCAGGGTCCAGGGTTCAACGGGTTCCGTCTCGGCGGAATCGTTCTCGGATACAGAGTAGATCTTGGCGTTCCGCGAAGAAGGACTTGGTGCGGTGTCGGGGGCGTATCGGATTCTTCCGGGTCGGTGTCGTCCTTGTCGCATCCGTGGTCTTCGGGTCCGCGTAGACGGTCATGGCGTTCGGGATGAAGTACTTGTCGCACCGGGTCTGTCGAAGAACTTGGCCTTGAGTTTGGTCTCCGGTTCCGGGAAGAAGGCCTTCGGATCCTCGGGTCCGTGAAGGAGTACTTGGCGTCCGGCGGTAGATCTTGTTGGTTTCACTCCGAAGGATTTGTTGTTCTGCAGTGGAGATCATGGTTCATCGGGGTTCGGGTCTTCGGGGTTCATGAGGCGAACTTGGCGTCCGAGGGTTCGGTTCTTCGGGTTTGGATCCGAAAGGCGACCTTCGGTTCCGTGAAGATCTTGTCGCACGGTGTCCGGGTAGACAAACTTGTCGGTTCCACGGTTTTCGATTGTCGGTGGTCGGACTCGGGTCTCGGCACTGGAAGATCTTGGCGTGCCATCTCGATCATCTGTGGCCGGCATCGGGTTGGTCTTGTCCGCCGAGAGGGTTCAACGATCTTGTTGCAGCGTTGTAGATCTTTAGTCCACCGCATCACTTGGCGGGTACTAAGCGAGAAGGTGTCGGCGAGGTGGGCACACTGCAAAAGGAAACCCAGGCGGTGCCCACGCCGCGGAAGGCGGGTTCGGGAGGAACTTGCCGAGGGCAGGCGGCGCCAGATGGAAGCAGCGGCAGGGTCGGCTCGACCGTGACGCTGCAGACGGGAGAACTCGGCAGCGTGACGGAGGGGAGGCGGACGGCTCGGCGGGTCACGACGGCCGCTGGGTTAGCGCACGACCGCCGGGCCAGCGCCGAGGCGGTGGAGGTCAGCGCCGGAGAGGCCGTGAGGGCCGGCTCGCGCGAGACGAGGAAGGCCGGAGGCGCCATAAGGCGGCGAGAGGGTAGGCGACGGCCGGAGGAGAGGAGGAGGCCGGAGCTCGGCGCGGAGAGGGTCGCTGGCGGCGGGCACGCTGCCGTGGCTTCGAGCCTGGCGGGAGAGGCGAGGGAAAGGAGGAGCTGGGAGGGAGCTGAGGGGAGAGCGGCACAGGGCTGAGGCGTGGCGGAGCCTGTGGCGCCATGGAAGGGCTGGGCGAGGAGGCGGTGGAGGAAGGCGGGCGTGGGTGGTCACCGGGCAGTGAGGAGGTTGGCATGGGCTGCAGGAGATAGAGGAGCCACGGGAGGTGGCGAGGGGGAAGGCGGGAGAGGCGACGGGGAGGGCCGGCGAGCGGCGGTGGAAGAAGAGGAGGGACGTGGCCAGACGGGGGAGAGGGAGGTTGGGGAACGCGGGCGCGCCCATGGGTTGAGTGGGGCCGAGCTGCAGGGTGGGGCCAGGAGAGAGGAGTGGGGATCGGGTGAGTGGGGTGGTTTGGTGTTGTGTGTGTGCGCGTGGGTGTGTGCTGTGTGTGTTGTGGCTGGGTGAGTGGGGAGAGAGGGAGTAGGTGACGTGTCAGCTAGGGAGTGGTGGAGGGAGGGAGAGACGTGAGGTGGGGAGAGAGGATTGGGTGGGGTGAGGTGGCTGGAGGGGTGGGTAGACTAGGTTGGGTAGTTTTAGGATTTTGGTGGACCGATTGTTTGTACTGGGGGTGGCCAACTGGGTCAGATCGGCCCGGTTCGGCTGCCCCCCTAAAATAATTGAACAATTTAATTATTTAGAACGGGACTTTGCAAACACTGGTAGACAAAACAAACTAATCCGGATACCGGGTTTTGGTTTTGACCAAAGACGGGGCGTTTCGAAAACAAAAATAGGTTTTTCCGAAAATAGTTTTATGCAAGCAAATGCAAGATGTTGACGATGCTCAAATGCAATGTGGCATGATGACATGAGCATGCGGTCATGATGATGCAATGCACAAAAACAACGCGATTTTCTAGTAGTGGTTTTGGCGGGATGCCACAATTCGACACCACTAACAAGGGATCTCGCCCTCGAGATCCGCCTCATGATACGGGGAAGAAGGACGGCGGCCTGAATCTTCTTGCTTCGTGTAGATCCTCGCGACACCACTAACAAGAGGTCGTTGTCCGTGATCGTCGAGGGAACACTCCGGGAACAAAAGGTCAAAGGTAGGGGCATCAACAAATAAAGCCACCTCTAGCTTCCGTGGACGGAGTAAAATTGCTGGATCCACTGATTCGATGTACAAGAGCGAATGATAAGAGTAGTCGGATGGTGATCAGTCCATCGCGCACCCAAACCATTACTCTGCACACGAATAGGCGAATTTTGCAACCAACTTTCGGAATTAGACTGAATATCTCGACAAACGAGGTTCGGGAACAAAGGGGTGATGCAGACTCTGCATCGGATCTAGCGTAGAGGATGTCGTCGCGTCGGAAAACACCGGAAGGCACAAACAAGGAACAAAGAATGGTACCACAGCAGACGGATTCCTTAGGCAGCATGAGCACCGGATGGTAGAACACCGTTATCAAAGAAGGAAACGAGACCCTGAAGGTACGACGGAAAACCCAACCACGAGAAGTCCTGGACTCGAAGAGAGAGAAGAGAGCGGATTCAAAACACGTAGAGGTAAGAGGAGAATAGCAGAGGGATAAGGAGTAAAATTAGACCTAATCAGAACTATCCAACCGATTTTGCAAAAATAGTTTTGACACTCTACTTCGGCCGTTAGCTAGGTTATCCCTGAGTGGACTTGTGGGTATCGCAACCGCTGGCTCGATACCACTGTAACACCCTCGATCGGACCTATGCAAGTTTCAGTGTTTCCCGCCAAACCCGCATAGAAACGATTCAAAGGTGCCCACCAAGCACTTTCGTGCGGGTGGAAAACGAAGTAATAACATTACACAACAGTCCTCGATGGGACCCATAGAACAGATATACATAACAGCGACTCAACGAGTCAAGAATACAGATATAATATACAAAGATCCAAATCACCTTGAAAACGATACAACAGAAGCCACGGACAAGATGCAAATGGGACTAAGAGCCCTGAAGAATAACCAATGGCGTCCATAACCCTGCCCAGGCCAAGCCGGAAGGGTAACCCTGCTAACGACGTCGATCTCAAAACCTTCTTAAACAAAAGGGGTGCCGACAAAGGGCAAGGGAAAAGAGGAGCGTCAGTACCGAGGCCAGTACACGGCGAGGATAGAATTCGGCGGTCCTCGCCTACATAGGTATGGTGGACTGAAGCGGCAGCGGCAGCATGCACTAAAGAACCTATAGAGACTCGATACAACTGGCGACTATCAGAGAGGGATAAGAAGGACCTATTCGGATCCAACCTGAATCTAACACCAAACAATCCCATCCTGGTATTTCCCCCTCGAGACCAAATGAGGAAGTCAACCGAGGAACTCACACAGTTGGCAGTTTTATTTATTCAGTTATCATTGCAGCAATTACTAGTCAAGTATAGATAATAATCCTGATAAAATAAGCAGTGGGAACTTTTAGTTAACCATTCCGTTATAGTTGCAACACTTACTAATCAGATACAAATAGCATGAGATAACCCAAAAACCCAGCAGTTGTTGGTACTTTTATTTAGTCATTCTGTTATAGTTGCGATACTTACTAGTCAGATACAATGGTCGCAAGCGACAACCCAAACAAGCAATTGTTGACAGTTTTATTTAGCCATTCCATTATGGTAAAGCTGATTACTAGTCATTATAAATTCAAATTTATAGCACTACTTTAGTTATAGTTGTCTATGATCGAGATACTGTGCTCCAAGTCGTCCATAACCGCGGACACGGCTTTCAGAAAGTTTTACCGGGGGTGCACAAATAGCAACACACACTCGATCAACCTCGGAAAAACCAAATCAAAACCCAACGAGGCCTTCACGACAAAGCAATCATGATTGAGAATTATTTGAGGGCACCCCATTGAGTAGACCATAGCGAAGCGGTGACTCGAGACGGACTCAAGGTTTGCGACAATGGCGTAACGTGGGAACCCAAAAGCTGGGCTTGTCGATACCACGAAAACATTCCGCTTACCTAAGCGATGCGTGCTCCTCGCACAATCGTAAATAAAAGCGTAGCATGGCATAAGTACAGGATAGTAAATAAAACCTCAAACTAGTTTGTGGCCCCAAGAAATAAGAATGAATCAAGCTCGCTCGGGGTCCCATAATCCTCCGGATGTGAATAGCGCGATAAATCAAGGAAGTATCAAGTACTGGGTCCTACGGGACACAAGTGGACGTTAACAACCAAATAACATCTATTGCCCACTGCCTGCTTACTTACTTCAATTTTAGTTGTTAAACAGAATTAAAGTGAGCGATAAGTAATGCCATGATCACCTCCACATCAAACATGCGGCAATACACCAACAAGCGTGGCACTTGACGACGCATAGCGACTTGCAAGCGACTACAACGCGCAGGTCAACTATCTACCAAACAACGGTAATAGGAGGTGTCCAAGGCAATATAAGGTTGCAAGGGATATCATGGGTACGAAAACTAGAGCATCGCAACACAGATAGCAATAGATCAACATGAGGGAATAAATACTATAAAAGAAAGATAGGTAGAAAGGGAGGTGCTGCTTTGAAAACATTACCGCCAAGGTTCAACCGAAGATCGGGTCGAAGCTCACATCAACTCAACGGCCTTATCCGCGAAGAAACCAAACGCTAGAATACACACCGGATGCACTATTTAATACTACGGCAAAGATCGGGCATGATGCATGTATGATGTATGGCATGGTAAATATGCGGTGCAATTAGGTCATATTAAGCGGAACCGGGGTCCCGACAATTAATTAGGTGGTTCATGTTGTTTAGCTACCCCGCATTTTAAATGTTGCATTATCAAGACAAAAGATAGCACCGGTTCGCTACACCAATTTAAACGAGGCCAATATGAGTCCAGATTTGCCCGCATATGGGCCCCATATTTAATTATGAGGTGAATCGGCATAAGGCCCCCAAACCACAGACAAGGATGCATGCATGAACAATTAATATGCGACAAGTTGTATTATATTATAAAATAGGGTTTCGGGAAGGGGTTCACACATTAGGGTTTGGCGATCTTGGGGTTCCGGGGTTCGGGGTCGGTCTCAGGGTCCAGGGTTCGACGGGGTCAGTCTCGGCGGAATCGTTCTGGGATACAGAGTAGATCTTGGCGTTCCGCGAAGAAGGACTTGGTGCGGTGTCGGGGGCGCATCGGATTCTTCCGGGTCGGTGTCGTCCTTGTCGCATCCGTGGTCTTCGGGTCCGCGTAGACGGTCATGGCGTTCGGGATGAAGTACTTGTCGCACCGGGGTCTCGGTTCGAAGAACTTGGCGCCAGTTCGGTCCGGTTCGGAAGAAGGCGGATCCTCGGTCCGTGAAGGAGTACTTTGGCGTCGGCGGTAGATCTTGTTGGTTTCACTCCGAAGATTTGTTGTTCGATGAGATCATGGTTCATCGGGTTGGTCTTGAGGTTCATGAGGAACTTGGCGTCCGAGGGTTCGGTTCTTGGTTTGGATCCGGCGACCTTGATTCCGTGAAGATCTTGTCGCACGGTGTCGGGTAGACGAACTTGTCGGTTCCACGGTTTCGATTGTCGGTGGTCGGACTCGGGTCTCGGACCGGAAGATCTTGGCGTGCCATCTCGATCATCTGGCCGCATCGGGTTGGTCTTGTCGCCGAGAGGGTTCGACGATCTTGTTGCGTTGTAGATCTTTAGTCCACCGCATCACTTGGCGGGTACTAAGCGCAGAAGGTGTCGGCGGTGGGGCACCGCGGCAAAAAACAGCAGCGCCCACGTCGCCGGATGGCGGGTTCGAGAAGGAACAAACTTGGCACGAGGACGGCGGCGGATGGAAGCAGGCGGCAGCTCGGCAAGTCGACCGTGGACGACGGCAGGAGGAGCTGCAGCGAAAGAGGAGGCGACGGCTCGGGCGGGTCACGACGGCGGACGCTGGGTTGAGGCAGCGTCGGCGGGCGAAGGCGACGGATGGGCGCCACCAGCCGGCAGCTGGAGGCGGTGGAGGTCGTGGCGCCGGAGGAGGCCAGCGGGCCGGGCTTCAGCGAGAGACGAGAAGGCAGGCGGAGGTGCCATGGCAAGGCGAGGTGGCGCGGCGGCCGGAGGAGAGGAGGAGGCCGGAGCTCGGGGCGCGGAGAGGTCGCCCGTGGCGGGCACGCAACATGCCGATGGCGACTTCGGCAGCGATAAGCAGAGCGGGAAGGAGGAGCCAAGGGGAGCTCAAGGCGAGGAGCGGCCACGGGCACAGGCGGTGGCGGGAGCACGTGGCGCCATGGAAGGGAGGCTGCGAGGCGGTGGAGGAGCAGGCGGGCGTGGGTGGTCACCGGCGGACGGTGAGGAGGTTGGGGCTGCAGGAGAGAGGCCACAGGGAGGTGGCGGGGAAGGCGAGGCGGGAGGCGATGGGAGGTCGGCGGCGGTGGAAGAAGGAGGAGGTGGCGGACGGGGAGAGGGAGGTTGGGGAGCAGGCGCCATGCTGGTTGTGGGTGGGGCCGAGCTGCAGGGTGGGGCCAGGAGAGAGGAGTGGGGATCGGGTGAGTGGGGTGGTTTGGTGTTGTGTGTGTGCGCGTGGGTGTGTGCTGTGTGTGTTGTGGCTGAGTGAGTGGGGAGAGAGGGAGTAGGTGACGTGTCAGCTAGGGAGTGGTGGAGGGAGGGAGAGAGGTGAGGTGGCGAGAGAGGATTGGATGGGGTGAGGTGGCCAGAGGGGTGGGTAGACTAGGTTGGGTAGTTTTAGGATTTTTGGGGGACCGATTGTTTGTACTGGGGGTGGCCAACTGGGTCGGATCGGCCCGCTTCGGCTGCCCCCCTAAAATAATTGAACAATTTAATTATTTAGAACGGGACTTTGCAAACACTGGTAGACAAAACAAACTAATCCGGATATCGGGTTTTGGTTTTGAACAAAGACGGAGCGTTTAGAAAATAAGAACAGGTTTTTTCGAAAATAATTTTATGCAAGCAAATGCAAGATGAGAACGATTCTCAAATGCAATGTGGCATGATGACATGAGCATGCGGTCATGACGATGCGATGCACAAAAACAACGCGATTTTCTAGTAGTGGTTTTGGCGGGATGCCACAGTAATGACGGAGAGTGTACTGGTTATGATGAGGGCAATGCAGCACAAGTTCTGTTTGTGTGTGTTCTGTTTGGTGACTTGCAGCAACAGCCTTGACAAGTGGGAGTGGCATTATAGGTAAATTGCATTTTTAGTGGTGATCTTCGAGTACCGAGCCATTATTTGCAGGTTGAAAATCTAGCCATTATTTGCAGGTTGAAAATCTAAGGTCGGGTCTTCTTTGGCTGTACCTAGCAATAGACTTGCTAAAGGCACTATTTTATAAACTAGGACTTTACACGGTGAAAACCCAAGATCTATGATGGCACGACGATAAGCTCTTGTGCATTGTTTCTTTTTTTTAAGGTGTTGCTTTTCAACAACTATAAAGTATGTATGTTGTCTTCGGTGGTGGTTAGAGTGCTACTGTTAGAGTGGTTCATCGATCGTGACATAGGGTCTTTGTTTTTTCTCTTTTGTTGGTACAGAGGCCGGGTGTAATTGATATTTTGATAATATTATTTTTTTATCAAAAAAGGAACGTAGTAATCATCGCTAGCGTAATCATCCCTCGTGCCGTTTCATAATTAGCCTGTTAGAACCTTTTTGGGTTGACAATATCCACTTAATTTTGTGCTTGTAAAATCAGTAAATGAGCAAGTATTTTACATGTATCCGCAAAATGGCAACATGCTGGCTTTCCAATTATCATAGTTCAAATACATTGTATAGGAAATTAAGTGCTGATGTTCGGTACGACGGCACCCTCAATTGTACCACATGCCTAGCATAGCCAGTACCGCTGGCGGTGTTAATATCTATATGTATGCATATTAAACCACCACCATGAAGCCGCCACGCCGGCGCCTAGACAATGCCACGGTGCCCCCTCACTCAGCATGTTGCCCTCGCCGGCCAAATCGGACCGCGTCGATGCTTCCTGTGAGAGCGAGAAAAGGCCCCTCCGCCGCCAACGCCCGGTCTTCGCCCGACGTCGACGGGGGAGGGGGATCAAGGAGGGTTAGCGGCGGCTAAACTAGGGTCACCCTGCCGCTCGCGTGAGTGGACATGATGAACGAGAGCGTTGGGTCTCTTCCTTGATTCAGAATTAAATGAACTTAGCTTTGTAGTTTTGAGCTTGTAGGATAAGTATATCATCAACTACATCTAAAAGATTTATTTATAATTTTTTGAAGCATGTATATGATTTTTTAATATTTTTAAAGCAACAGTATCACTGGAAGACACTTTTCGCATTAGAATTTTTGAAGCATGTAAATATGATCAGTGCAGAGACGGTACGAGTGACCGTTCTCGGCAGATAGAATTTCCATCTGTTAGAAATTTCTTACCCCGTGTACAGTGCACCGTGTAGGTTGGTATATATTAATTGATCGGGGCCTGAGTAAAGTGGTGTGAAGTGGGGCAACGTGACATGAAGGTCGATCCGTACGTCGCCTAGTTCGAAGGTCCGTGGGGCTGTGTCGTGCTAGAGTATACTCCCTCGCATAATTTTGGGTGTCGTGCTAGACTATACTCCCTCGCATAATTTTGGGTGTAAAGTTTGATCAAGAATATAAAAAATAATACTCTCTCCATTCCAAGTCTTAAGACATACTCTTTCAGTTCCAGTTTAAAGAACATAATTTGTAAATCACGTAATTTTAAAATATTTAGACATATAAGCATTTAATCTCTATAATTACTCTCGTGTAAAAAGAATAAAATAGTTGCGTGTACATGTGTAAATAAATATGAACGCTTTGCTGGCTCTTCTTCTCCTGCGTGTTCTTTTCCACACTAATAAATGGATCAATTAGAGAACATTTAGGGCCCAAAGAATTACAAATTGTATCCTTTAAACCGGAAAGGAGGAGTTATAACGTTTTTTGAAAAGTCAAGCCATGTAAAGTTTGACCAATTTTTTAAAAAAAGACTATCAAAATTATTATATTATATAGATACCATTAAAAATATGTTTCATGATTAAAAGGAAATGGATTACGTATGGTAAATATTAATATTTTTCTCCAAAATTTTTGTTAAATTTTAGTTGGTTTGACTTTAAAAAAAAGTTATATGCCTTAAGCCTTGGGACGGAGGTAATACAAATATATATAATACGAAAATATATATAATCTGAAAATATATTTTGATTAAATTCTAATAATAATTTAGCATCGTAATAGTTTATATTTGTATCAAACTAACTGGTCGGTCCACTTCGTGTAGGTTGCTATTAAATGATCCCGACCGAGTTAGTGATGAATAGACAGCATTTTTTTTTTGAACACAAGAGAGGGGTCTCGAAGGACCCCGATGCTGCCATTAAAATTCAGTCGGTGGGAATAAATTACAAACAGGACCTCTACAAAAATAGAATTGCAGAATAGTCCTGCGAATAAGCAAGGTGGACCCTGAAGAAAATCTTGGAAACGCAATCAGGTCCTTGAAACCCTCCACCGACGATGAATAGACAGCATGCATCGGCCGCGGCCGGCATCCCTAGACCACCATGCATCATGTCGCTTTTCCCTTCTTCTCACTTTTGAATTGAATGCATCCGAACTGTAAAGTGACTCTATAGATCGACGGCGGTCTAGCCTGGGGCAGCTGTGGCTATATATAATCACGCTAGCTCTCTACGGAACACAAAGCTCGATTTTAACAGAGTACTACTGTAGTAGTACGATGGATCTGCTTCCTTTGCTCACGGTGCTCCTCCTCGCGCGCGCGGCGGCTTCCCTGGTGCGCGCAGCCGTCGCCCGTCGGCGGCAGTCGCGGTGCTACCTCCTGGACTACATCTGCCACAAGCCGTGTGACGACCGCAAGGTGAGCACGGAGATGGCCGGCGGCCTCATCCTGCGCAACCAGCGCCTCGGCCTCCCCGAGTATCGCTTCCTCCTCCGCGTCATCGTCCGCTCCGGCATCGGCGAGGACAGCTACTGCCCGCGCAGCATCCTCGAGGGCCGCGAGGACGCGCCCACCCACCAGGACGCGCTCGACGAGATGGACGCCTTCTTCGACGCCGCCATCGCCGAACTCTTCTTCAAGACCGGCGTCGCGCCCGCCGACGTCGACGTGCTCGTCGTCAACGTCTGCATGTTCTACCCCGCGCCGTCGCTCGCCTCAAGGATCGTGCGTCGCTTCCGCATGCGCGACGACGTGGCAGCCTACAACCTCTCCGGCATGGGCTGCAGCGCGGGGCTGGTCTCGCTTGACATCGCGCGCAACACGCTGCGGACGCGGCCGGCGTCCGTGGCTCTCGTGGTCTCGACCGAGTCCATCGCTCCGCACTGGTACACCGGCACCGACAGATCCATGATGCTGGGCAACTGCCTGTTCCGCTGCGGGGGCTCCGCGGCGCTGCTCACCAACGACCCCTCGCTCGGCAGGCGCGCCAAGATGGCGTTCCGCGACCTCGAGCGCGCGAACATCGCCGCCGACGACGAGGCGCACGCGTCCGCGATGAAGCGCGACGACGGCGGCGGGCGCGTCGGGATCAGCCTCAGCAAGGACCTGCCCAAGGCCGCCGCCCGGGCGTTGACACTGAACCTGCGTCGCCTCGCCCCGCGCATCCTGCCCCTGTCCGAGCTCGCGCGGTTCGCCGTCCACAGCATGTTCTGCAGGAAGCTAATTCTTCTGCCCCATGCGAAGCAGACACACGGCGGCGCGGCCAAGATCAACTTCAAGGCCGGCGTGGAGCACTTCTGCGTCCACCCCGGCGGCACGGAGGTCATCGAGGGAGTGAAGGGGAGCCTCGGCCTCGACGCCTACGACGTGGAGCCTGCGGTGATGACCCTGCACCGGTGGGGGAACACGTCGACGAGCAGCCTATGGTACGTGCTGTCGTACATGGAGGCCAAGGGGAGGCTGAAGAGAGGAGACAGGGTGCTGATGCTGACGTTCGGGTCGGGGGTCAAGTGCAACAGCTGCGTGTGGGAGGTGAAGGGGTACATGGGTGACAAGGGCGCGTGGGCAGAGTGCATCGATGAATACCCACCGGAGACCACCGCCAACCCGTACATGGAAAACTATAGCTGGGTTAACGATGTACAAGGTGACAACCTGCTTGTTTAGACATCTGCTTCCCGTTATTTGCGCACTATCAACTTAGTTATTCGTAATGTGTCACTGTACGTCACGTGTTGGTATGTATCCAAAGTTCAAAATTTCTCGTTTTTTCTACTTTGACTCGGTGGGTGCTGTATAGGAGAAGATTTTACTTGGTCCAAATTTGGCACTTATTTTGGTAGTTTATATATAGATTTGATTGGCAGCAAAACTGATTTTGTTTGTTTGATAAGAAAATCTGTATATTTGGTTGCACATGTCATAGTGTTGTGCTCACCATTTCTCAGAGCTGGTGGTATTACCACGTAGTACCAAATAGGCAGCAAACTGAACCAGCAGTTGCAACAAGTAGAAAATTAAATTCGTGGTACCAAATTAGCACCCTTGCTACTAGCGAATATGAGTTCACGATAATGTTACTTCTTATGTTTATGATTACTAGTCCGGAGAGCCAATTTGGCAATACCAAAACGCGTGCTTTGCAAAACTGATTTTTTCTCAGAAATGTTATATGTTCCTATTAATTGCACCATAAATCTATCCACATAATCAATTCAGCCGATCTCCTCTTCCTTCCTTCCTTTTACTCACATGGCTAAAACGGGAGGCGATCCGTGAGAGTATTAACTCACCAATCCATCGCCGGGAAATAAGGACATGCATTGGACAATTTATTTTGGGCACCACTAAGAATCGGCGTCCGATCTTAGCTTCCCGTCAGACTGCTTCAGCATCGTCGGATCAATTCTCTCTGGAGCGTGAGATATTGCCAAGTAAAAAACATAGGCGGGCCGCAGGGTAGCTAGTTATGGCATCCCGCAAAACCACTACTAGAAAATCGCGTTGTTTTCGTGCATTGCATCATCATGACCGTCTGCTCATGTCATCATGCCACCTTGCATTTGTGCATCATCATGACATCACCACACATACCTTTGCCAAAAAATCATTTCGTTAAAACCCTATCTTTATTTTGGCATTACTCTCCCTCTTATTTAAAAATACAAAAACCCTGGATCGATCGGAATTTTTTATTTGTTTAAAACTATTTCACAAAATCTTTTATTAAATTAAAACCAACTATAATAAAATAAATAAATATATATTTTTTTTGTGGGGGAGTCAGCCAGCCGCTAGGCCCAAAAGCCCAGCAGCCAACCGACTACCACCCCACACCTGGAAACCCTAACCCTAAAACCACCCCCACCTAACCAAACCCTCCAACCCACTCCAGCCGCCTCTCTCACCCGACCCCGTCCACCCTCTCCCTGGCCCCACCCGCAACATCACACCACCACACACACGGCCGCCACATAGACGCCACGACGCCATAAACAAGACCCCAAGATCGGGATTCCCAGCCCCACCTGTCGCCTATCCCGCTCCTCTTCCCCACTCCGCGTCCCGCACCCACACCCCGACGCCCTCCTCCCTCGCACACCCTGCCGCCGCCGCCTTCCTCGGGCCGCCCCTTCGCCGGAGCCGGTCCCGCCTCCAGGGCTCCTCCCGGCCGCCCTTCCTCCACCTCAATCCCGAGATCGGCCCACCGCTACCGTCGCCGCCATCTCCCTCCCGCGGCCTCCTCCGCCCGATTGCGCCCTCGGCCTCGCCGGTCCCGTGCCTCCCGCCTTACCAGGCACTCGGCCGCCTCCTTGGCCGCCGCCTTGACCCGGCTCTGCACCATGGCGCCTCCTCACGGCAAGCCGCGAGGTCAGGACCGCCGCCCGTCCTCCGCCCCTATCGCGCCTGTGGCCCAGCAGCCCAGCGTCCCGGCCGCTCGGCGTCGCCACCTCACCCGTCCTCACTGAGCTCCACCTTGCCTCTCTGCGAGCCATCGAGCTCGCCGCCCTCTGCAAGATGGCCCAGTGCCACCTCAGGTCGTCACCGCGTCTTCCCTGCAGCAGCTCTGCACCATGGCGCGCCCTCCTCCCGGCGGCAGTCTTCCGGCGCCTCTGCCCCGCCACTGTCTGCCGTAGCCAACCATCAAGGTCCCGATGTCGACCTTGTGCCTCTCTACATACGTGTCCGTCATGTGCTTGTGTGTTCATGGGGCTCCTGAACGTTTGTTTATCTGTTGATCCGTGAAAGTTTCGGTATCAAGATGTGTTAAGATATCCTCGCTAACAAGACCGGCTGATGCGAGGATATCGAAGGTTGTACATGGAGCCACTTTCGAAGGCCACCGACATCGGAACCGAGATCTTCGACATGGACCCTCAAGATCTTCTTCCGGAACCGAAGACCGAACCCGCACGCATAGTTCTTCTCTCGGATCCGAGGACGCCGAGACCGGTCGACAAATACTCCTTCCGGACGCCAAGTTCTTCACCCGAGCGCCAAGCCCGACGATCTGGCACGACCAGATCGACACCGACCGGTAGTCGATCGCCCGACGCCGCACCAAGTCCTTCTTCCCGGAACGCCAAGCTCTGCATCTTGTATCCGACCTTCGAAGACCGATCCCGTCGAACCCTGAACCCTGAGACCGAACCCCGAACCCCGGAACCCCAAGATCGCCGAACCCTAATGTGTGAACCCTTTTCTCGAGCCCTATTTTATAAATGTAATATCAAATTGTTGCATATTAATTTATTCATGCTTGCATGCATATTCATGTGGGTTTGGGGGCGTTATGCCGATTCACCTAAGTTAAATATGGAGTCTAAATGCGGGATATACTTGTATTATACCGCCTCCATTTAAATTGGTGTAGCGAACCGTTGCCATGTTTTGTCATGTTAAGACAACATTTAAATTGCGGGGTATCTAAATAACTCGAACCTAATAATAAATGTCGGGGCCCCGGTTTCCGCTTAATTTGCCTAATTGCATCGCTCCTTTGCCATGTCATACATCATACATGCATCATGCCCGGTCTTTTGCCGTAGTATTAAATATTGCATCCGGTGTTTATTCTAGTGTTTTGGTTCTTCGCGGATAAGGCTGATGAGTCGATGCGAGTGTCGACCCGATCTTCGGTTGAACCTTCGGCAATGTTTTCAGGCGAGCACCTCCCCCTTTCTACCTATCTTACTTTTATAGTATTTATTCCCTCCTGTTGTTCTATTGCTATCTGTGTTGCGATGCTCTAGTTTTCGTACCCGTGATATCCCTTGCAGCCTTATATTGCCTTGGACACCTCCTATTACCTGTTGTTTGGTAGATAGTTGGACCTGCGCGTCGTAGTCGCTTGCTCAAGTGCTGTTGCGTGTCCTCAAGTACCACAGTTGTTGGAGTATTTGTTGCATGTTTAATGATGGAGATGATCATAACTTTAAGTATTGTTTAATAACTAAAATCAAAGTAGGTAAATGCAGAGGCACAGGTGGGCAATAGATGTTATTTGGTTATTAACCGTCCACTTGTGTCCCGTAGGACCCCGAGTACTTGATACCTGTTCCTTGAATATTCGCGCTATCCACATCCGGGAGAATTATGGGACCCCCCTGAGCCAGAGCTTGATTCAGTCTTATTTCTTGGGGCCACAAACTAGTTTGAGGTTTTATTTACTAACCTGTACCTATGCCATGCTTTACTGCTCTATTTACGATTGTGCGAGGAGCTTTTACTGTTAGGAAGCGGAGTGTTTTCGGTATCGACAAGCCGATTTTGGGTTCCCGATCGTTTCTGACCACCGGCGCAAACCTTGAGTCCGTCTCGAGTCAGCTAACCGTTCTGGGTGTACTCAATGGGGTGGCCCCTGAAATATTTCGAATCTGTGATTGCTTTCGTGAAAGCCTCGTTGGGTTTTGATTTGGTTTTTCGAGGTTGATCGAGTGTGTGTTGCTATTTGGGCACCCTCGGGTAAAACTTTGAAAGCCGTGTCATGTTATGGACGACTTGGAGCCTGATATCTCGATCATAGACAACTATAACTAAAGTAGTGTTATAAATTTGACTTTATAATGACTAGTAATCAGCTTCACTATAATGGAATGGCTAAATAAAACTGCCAACAATTGCTTGTTTGGGTAGTCGCTTGCTACCATTGTATCTGACTAGTAAGTATTGCAACTACAACGGAATGGCTAAATAAAAGTACCAACAACTGCTGGGTTTTGGGATATCTCATGCTAATTGTATCTGATTAGTAAGTGTTGCAACTATAACGGAATGGTTAACTAAAAGTGCTCACTGCTTATTTTATCAGGATGACTATCTATATCTGACTAGTAATTGCTGCAACGATAACTGAATAAATAAAACTGCCAACTGTGTGAGTCCCTCGGTTGACTTCCTCGTTTGGTCTCGAGGGGGAAATACCAGGATGGGTATGTTTGGTGGTAGTATCAGGTTGGTTCCGAATAGGTATTTACTATCCCTTTCTGATAGCCGACAGTGATATCGAGTCTCTATAGGGTGTTTAGTGCATGCTGCGCTGCCGATCCACCATACCTATGTAGGCGGACCGCCGAATTCTAGCCTAGTGTCTTGGCCTCGATCTTGACCGCTCTCTCTTTTTCCTTTGCCCTTTATGCGCACCTTTTGTTTAAGCAGGTTTTGAGATCGGCGTCGTTAGCGAGGTTACCCTCCGGCTTCGGGCGGGTTATGGACGCCATTGGTTATTCTTCAGGTCTCTTAGCCCCATTTGCATCTTGTCCGTAGTCGGACGCTCTATCGTTTTCAAGGTGATTTGGATCTTTGTATATTATATCTGTATTCTTGACTCATGGAGTCGTGTTGTATATATATCTGTTCTGTGGGTTCCATCGAGGACTGTTGTGTAATGTTATTACTTCGTTTTCCACCCGCACGCAAGTGCCTGGTGGGCACCTTTGAATCGTTTCTATGCGGGTTTGGCGGGAAGCGCTGAAACTTGCATAGGGCCGATTCTGAGGGTGTTACATTAGTAGTTCCGTAAATCATGCCACGTTAAGGAAACTGATCCCAGATTTTTAGGATATAAATCTTGTAAATTACGTTCTGTTTCCAGTAATAAATCTCTGAATTATATGTTGATTGTTTCGAATTATTTCTTGATTGTTTCAATCCCGTGAATATTTTTGAAGGCAATGGAAGCATTATTACATGCAATGGAAACAAAGGGTAGACTTACGGAACTTCTGTAACATGCCTAGGAAACACCGGCCCATTCTCATATGATCGATTCTTACCTTTTTCCAATTGGTGGAATCATTTCGCTTCATTCATAATTTGATAAAGCTTCGATACCTAAAAGCAAATTTGGTTGCTTCATTCAGCGTACCGGGAAACAATTTTAGTTGCTTCATTCATAATTTTACAAAGCTTCATGTCTTACCAATTAAAGCTTCAGTACCAAAAAACAAAACACATGCTTCCTCACGTGCCATTCCTTGCTTCGGCAGTAGAGGAACATGAATAGATTATAGATTTTATGTTGCTTTCGACTATGTATATATTGCTTCCAAACTCAATGCTTGGTGCTTCAATTCTGGATCAACTGGATGGTCAGGTGCTAATCGAGCAGCCGGTGTACAGGGAGACATCCGTTTTTGGGAGAGGGAGAAGGTGGAGTCGAAGGCTCGGAGCACAAAAGCAGCAGAGGTGCGGATATGGAGCGCAGTAGGAAGGCATGCGGTATGCCGGCATGATTGTCTGAGATGGAGGCGCGTTCGGCAACCAAATAGATGCTGCCTTGAGTGCACTGGTTGTGCGACATGGCAGAGATCTCCAAATCTCCAATGGCACTAAGGCCGGTGGCATCGATGGGGATACAAGCTAGCCCGGGAAGCATCATTTTCCGGAGGCCGTGATTACGGATGGAAGCAAGAGACACCGAAGGTAGGTAACATGCTTGTTGCCATGGCCTTAGATCGGCTTCCGGAGGCAAAGGTAGCGATGCGCTGCTCGCCGTGGGTCAGAACAGATCAACGGAGCCAGACCACGCAGCATCGAGGAGCTCTGCCAGAAGCTTTCAGGCAGCGTCGAGGAAGGGACGGACACGGCTGCAACAGCGAGTGGCGGCGGTGAGCAGAGGCAAGAAGGATCGAGGTAGTGATGGCGGCGACATTAGGGCTCGCTGGGGTGGGTGAGAGGTGATGCATTCGGGGTCATTATATAGCCTAACCTTGCATCGTTGGATCCATCCCTCTGGATGAACGTCTAGATGCTAGTCCGGCTGTCTGTTTCCCATCGGACTAGGATAGATAGTATTTACCATTTTCTATTTGCCACGGATCGCCATGGCCATCCTCTACATGCACCACCTCCTTAGCTCGGGAATTAAGAAAAATTAACTCTAAACAGGAATTAACTCTCACGGGAATTAAGGAGAATCAATGCTCCAGCCTATAATTCTCGAAAGATCTGAAAACCAGTCTGTTTTCCACGGATCGCCATGGCCATCCTCTACATGCACCACCTCCTTAGCTCGGGAATTAAGAAAAATTAACTCTAAACAGGAATTAACTCTCACCGGAATTAAGGAGAATCAATGCTCCATCCTATAATCTCGAAAGATCTGAAAACCCTCTCCGGACTAGTAATTCCAAACAGAGGGAGTACCTAACAATTAGCAAATCACAGTTCACCACAGTTACCTAGATACTACTACAAATGAACGTAAATGAACGTTTTACACCCACATCAGGGGTTGTTTATGAAACACAAGGGCATCACTTCATCAACAAACCATATTGTTGTTCTTCTTCTTCTGATCCCGTAGTTTCCTCTCGTCGTCCACATGTCGAGCGCTAATTGTTGTCTTCTATTCTTCCAAGCAATACAATCGTTATGGGCAACACCATATCCACCGTCAATGTTGTTGTCGTCGGGAACTACATATTTCTCAACCGGAAAGTATTCACCGGCACCAAATTGCAAAATGAAACATGCAAGAACAAGCTTAACTTAGGTGGGGAAAGAGTGGAAAGGCTTCTGATCAAGGATCATAAACCTGTTCTTCAGAGGAGCGAAAACCCTCTCAACCATGACTCTAAGGCTAGAGTGCCTAAGATTGAAAATTTCCTTTGGAGTCTTTGGGCAGTTTCTAGCAGAGAACTCATTGAGATGGTACCTTGTTGACCTGAAGGGTGAAATGATTCCAGGCCGGAAAGCATACCCGGCATCTGCTAGGTAGAATTTGCCGTCAGGAAGTTTGAGGCCATCAGGTCTGCTAAGGCTATCAGTCAGAATCGTCGCATCATGGGCAGATCCTTCCCACCCAGCAAGCATATATGTGAACTTCATGTCGAAATCAACAGCGGCAAGCACATTTTGACTCGGGTAGTGCTTCCTCCCATATATGCAGTCTGCTTAGCTTTCGGCACTCTAGCCATCACATGAGTACCATCAATTGCTCCAATACAATTCTGGCATTACAAGAATGTTAGCCGGCTGTCTAATAGAATCATCCAACAAAAAATATGCTCGAAATGATCACCTTGAGAAAGGGGAACCATCGACCATTGCCTTGTATCTTCGTGAGGGTTTGATCAGATGGTGGCTTGATCATCACTTCTCTGAGTTCTCCAACAACATGCAACACCTGATAGAAATACTAGGAAATTGTCTCGGTTGATCTCCTCCATGTGCTGCGAATCACTCGGAATCTCTGGTTATGGCCTAGAACATGAAGAAACAAAGCCACATGTTCTTCGATAGAGGTGTTGATGTTGTCCTTAAGCAAACCCCTAGACCTACCACCCGTTCTTCTGTTAGGGGACCATATTTCATTGTCATCCCGTTAGTCCTACCACCCGTTCTTCTGTAGATCAGGAACATCCATGCCTGAATCACAGCGACTAGGAAAGCTTCCTGGATGATAACCTTCAATTGTTGGACCTAAACGGAGTGGCATTCCGTAAGCACTATATATACTACCCTAATATTGAGCTAACTACCTTGGTAAAAACATTGGAGAGAAGGCAAGGATGATGTTCTTACCTTCATGGTGGCGGATGTCGAGGACCTGCCGCTGGGGGAGAAGAAAACGAGGGAGAAGTCGGTGCCACAGATCTACAAGGCAGCAGATGCTGGAGTTGGACAAGAGACGTAGCCGGTGCCGGAGTGGACGTAGCACCTGCTGCCGGAGATCTAAATCGTTGTGGCCGCCGCACAAGAGTAAAACAGGGAGAGATTTGTCTCCCAAAGGGAGGTGGTAGCATAAGAGGGAGGTGAGCCTAGTTTTCACGCCATACAGCGTTGCAATTCTTTTGGCTCCTGTAATCTCCCCGATGCCTCCTCGAGCACGCCATTTCTCCCCATGCGCTCGCTGGTGCCTGTCCTAGTGGAAACACTCAATTTTGACATTCCTTCAAAGCCAGGATGAGGGCTTCTTTAAGACCCGTGCGGGCCAAATCCCTGGTACACCGCGACACACTAAATAGGCTTATTTCTTTCGGGCCCGTGCGAGAAACGAATATCAGGCCAACCAAACACGTCCCATACTTACTTCGTCTTTCAACCTTGGGATGGCTGGGCTATGAGTATATGGTGGTGCCCCCTAAATCCCCTTGTTTGACACCCGTTGATAGCCCACTAAAGATCGATTTGGTCCATTCGACAACGGCTAGCCTAGCCCGACCAGTAGCAGACGCTAACGAGTGGACCCTTCTATCAGGATCTTTCTCACTTCTTTTCAAAAATCCTCATCACCCCATGCTAAATTTCTAGACTCCCACTAGTCCCCACCAGTTCCCATTGTGTGGCAGCCTAATCGCCTGTGGGAAGGTATCCCATGGTTCTCATGGAGAACACGACAGTAAAAAAACAAAAAACCTCAAGAATGTGAGCAAAAACCAAGATCCAGTATAAAGTAAATCCAATTAACGAGATAAGTAACACCGAACACAAGGGTAAACATTTACAACGTTGGTTGACAAAGTTCTTCTCGCAATCCATCATCACAACTTATGACACCTCTGAGATTAGCACATATAAGGCTTGGTGACGTCTCCTTCTTGTTGATCCAACAAGACTAGAGGGAAAATCGGATGAGATCTGGGGCATCAGTACGACGGGGTGGTGGTAATGGTGAAGATTCTCGCAGGCAGAGCTTCGCCAACACGCCGGAACGAAGAGGAGCAGCATGGGAGGCACCGACCAGGGCTTTTGGTGTGCTTTTTGGACCCTGCGCCCCTTCTTTATATAGGCATGGGGGTCGGCCAAGAGGGAGACTTGCCCCCAAGCCTATGCCCGACGGTCAAGGGGGCACTTGCCCCCAAGACTATACATTTAAAAAACCGAAAAAATCATATTTACAAGTTTTAAGAAATATGAAAATAAATTCTTGGCATAGTAAATGTTGTATCCTACAAACGGGCAAAAATTGCAACCCAAATATTTTTTATTATGGGCTACACAAAAATGACAAAGTCAAATAGAATTTTAAAATATACATACTCATATTGACATTTTTTGTGTAGGTCATAATTGAAAATTATTTGAAATTGATATTTTTCTTGTTCGTGGGTTACATCGTTTGGCTACATCCGCATATTTTTTCTTAGAAATTTCCTGATACCCAAAATACATGATATATGTATATTTTTTTAAGGGATCACGTGTGCCCATGTGCGCCAAATATCTACTTATTTCCAACTAATATCCACAAGAAACTATATTTCTAATATTTTTATCCTTTCAAGGAAAGTCACCTTTGTGTTTTTGTACGGAACTTATTCTAGTGATTGTGTTTTTTTCATAGATGGAACACACGATTGGGGAATGGGGAAGCTTGCTTTTTTTGTCTCTTCAAAATTTTGGAAGCTTTGTAAACATGAAGTGAACTTCGGGCCTGGGCTGGTTCACCCTGACCCAATAACGCTATTGCGCAGAGCAAAGCTCAACGCACTCCCAAGGCCTCCAGCCTGCCTAAAACTGCAGCCCGTTTGGCATGGGTAGCAACTAGCAAGGCCTCCATCCGACACGAGCTGTTTCCCCTGGCCGTACCCACTCACCACTGCCGCCGTCCCTAGTCCCCACTGCAGCGGTGCCGCCGCCGGTCTTCTAATCATGCCACCGTCGCTGTACGCGTCTCTGGCGCCTCGTCTTCCTTGCAATCCCCTTCCGCCCCAGGCTTCCGTAGCACGCCGCCGGCACCTCATCGCGCCGTCGCGGTCATCCCCGCTAATTCCCTCCACCCGCCGCCTCCAGCTCGGACATCCCCGCCGCGCTCTCCGCCGGCGTTCGTCCCACCAGCCACCCGATATGAAAGGTCGGAAACTAGCTGTAAGGGGATGCTGTACCAACTTCCCCCGCACCTCGCCGCGACTACCCCGTCGGCGCTCCACTTGACGGTAACCCGCACCCGTTCCTTATAGCATACTGCTTTCATCTTTTTGTGTGCTTGTCAACCCATAATTACGGAGAGAGGCAACGATACTGTGATCTGGATAGCCTTTCTGCACCTTTTTGTGTAAGCTTGTCTCGCGTTTATGCCGACAACGACTGCGATGGGGATGAGGGTCACCCAAATATCAGATGGTTGCGAGTCAGTAAGTCTCGAGAGCTCTGTTCCTCTATTATTTGATGCAGTCAACACAGCCAAGACACGGACCAGCCGCAGTCTCCAATCGTTGCCTGAAATTATGTCTGGCGAACTGGTCATGCTGATGTGACTAGCACAAAAGTGGGAGTGGTGTTTCAGCTCCAAGCAGAACATCCAGAGCATTTTCATAGACCACCCTTCACAAGCCTATGCGAAGCAAAGCTAAATTAGGATGACTCTCCTCCCCCTTTTTATCCTCTTATTATCGATTTGTTTCTGCAAATCCGATGACATCCTAACACCTTCAAAGCCACTCTTACCTGGCGACGAGCTCATATCCAATGGTGGCATCTTTGCTCTTGGTTTCTTCTCCCCGGAAAACACCACTGCAAACTCATACTTAGGCATATGGTACCACAACATCCCGGAGCCGACTTATGTGTGGGTGGCCAATCGCGACAGCCCAATCAGTAGCAATTTGTCCGGAAAGTTGGTTCTGAACAATAGCTCTGATCTTGTCTTGTCAGATTCCATAGGCCGTATCCTTTGGATGACGGCAAACAATGTCACCACCGGGGGTGATGGAGCTGTGGCACTGCTGCTCGACACAGGAAACTTTATCCTCCAGTCACAGAATTTCACGCAGATATGGCAGAGCTTTGATCAACCGACCGACACCATCCTCCCCGGCTTCAAGTTATGGGCGAACTACAAGACCCACACAGCAGTGCGCCTCGTTGCTTGGAAGGATTCTCAAGATCCGTCCACCGGGAAATTCTTCCTCAGTCGTGACCCCAGAACGGGTTTCGAGATCCTCATATGGCGTGAGACAAGCCTGTACTGGCGCAGCGGTCTGTGGAACAGTGCGGCAGCCTCGGACAACAACGGATACATGTGGTCCCAGATCGTCGATGATGGGGAGGAGATCTACTCAACCTACAACACAGGCAATGACTCACGAAGATCGCACTGGAAGCTGGATTACACTGGCGACTTGATGCTCAGGATATGGGGTAGCCAGTCATGGGTGGTTTTGTTCAAGCGCCCAGGTGATGGCTGCCGCCACTATGGCTTCTGTGGCCCGTTTGGTTACTGCGACAGCAGCACGGTGCCCACTGGGGAATGCAGGTGCCTCGACGGTTTTGTGCCGGTGGATGGATTCAGTTCCAACTTCTCCAGAGGATGTGTGAGAAAAGAGGCGCTGAGATGCCACGACCACGACGACCACTTCATGACCTTTCCTGGGATGAAGGTGCGTGAGAAATTTGTGTATCTGAGGAACAGAAGCTTCGATGAGTGCACTGCTGAGTGTTACCGCAACTGCTCCTGCTCCGCTTATGCTTATGCCAACTTGAGCAGTATCCTCGCAACAGGTGGCCCGTCTAGATGCTTGGTCTGGATAGGGGAGCTTGTTGACTCAGAGAAGTCTGGCACACTTGGTGGCAACCTGTACCTTCGGCTGGCTGGCTCACCTGGTACGTACGGTTCCATGGCTGATTTTGTTCTTTTGACCTACATTAACATTGGTACCTTAAACACTGTGCCATGTCATGTCACCTCTCTTGATGGATCTTGACAGTAACAGCCTGCATGCGAAACTACAAGCACTAAGAACATCTCACTCGCCCCTCCCCCCTCCCCCCACCCAAAAGGCGTCTGCCAGAGACGATTTTTAGGCTGCATGGGGGGTGCCAGCGTGGTTTCGGCTATGTGTGTGAGAGATTTCAAATAATTTAAATTGACATGAATATATACATAGAACGGCGAAATTCATGTAAACACGGCGGGGTTTTACAAATGGGTTAATTGGATCTATGCCACTACAAATTTTATGAGTTGGAAAAATGCCATTACAAAATCCAAAGTTGGAAAAATGCCACTCTAAATTTTGCATACCTCTATCTATGCCATTTTCTCCAATACCAAGTCATATAGTACCCTTATACTACCGGATATACAGCAGTACGTACCTTACTTTTTTTTCACACGTTCACGCACAATCAATTCCCCACCCTGACCCTCCCATCAAAAAAGAAAAAATTCCCCACCCTGACCCCAACTGATCTAGGCCTCGAACCAGTTCATCGCCAGAACAGGGCTCGACTCCACCTAATCCAAGCCGGCGGCAGCGGCAGTTGTAAGCGCGCCGCGCCGCGCGTGGGCTGGATGGAGGCGGGCACCTCGTCGGCTGGCTGGAGACATTGTCGTGGCTGGATGAGGGCGGCGCTGCTGGCTGGATGAGAGCGCTGCTAATGGAGGAGTGTGTGCCGCTGCTTGATTTGGATGCCTAGTGCGAGAAAACCCGTCACAGAACGGCCCTCGGCGACGAGGTCCAGCAGCAGGGTGTGCAGCGCGAACTGCCTCATCCCCAATCCTGCGCGCCTCCCACTGCTAGAGCACCACCTTCTTCACCGTCCGTTCGGTGAATTGCAAGAGGCGCTGGACGTCCCGCCAGCCGAAGGGGCGTGCGACGTGGTTGAAGCCTCGCCTGACGCTGTTGGAGGAGAACCAAGCTGGAGGCCCTCAAGGCTCAAGCGACAGGCTGAATGGATTCGACGATGTGAGTCTGAGAGTCTCAGTATAAAGATATGTACAGTTGTATTTGAGCAGTATAAGCTTAGTATATGGCCAAGTATTAAAGGAAATGGCATAGATAGAGGTATGTAAAAGTTCTAGTGGCATTTTTCCAACTTTGGTTTTTGTAGTGGCATTTCTCCAAATGACGAAAGTTGCAGTGGCATATATCCAATTAACCCTTTACAAATACGAAGAAAATACGGTAAAACGTGAATCTAAACTACATGCTGAAGTGGCGGAAGAAGGCGGTGTCATCGCAGTCGCTCGGCGGCTCGTCCTTCAGCTGCTGGCTCGGCCCGGCCACGTCGTCGTCTAGGCCGACGCAGTTGCCGGTCTGGCGGCGCGCGTCTCGATGCGCGCGTTGCTCCCGCCTCCCTCCGCCTCGTCGCCGACCATGCCAAGGCGAACTCCAGCAATTCCGGCGAGAACTCCTCGGGTCCTCGGGTCTGGGGCACAGGCTGCGGCCAGTGGGCGGCGCACTCCGTGGTGCCACTCAGCGCCCTTTGCCTGCGGTGAAAGCGCGAAGTGGCGAAGGAATGCTGCGAGCAGGTAGTTCCTGCGGCAATGTATTCCATCACAAAGGCTAGCATGCGGCCGACACGCCCACCAAAGCCTCACGCAGCCCGCGTTCCTGTTGCGGTGGCGGGCGCGTCGTGCAGTGAGCTCTCATCTGGCGCTCGCGTAAGAACTCGGTCCATGTGACTTGGTTGTCAGGATCCCACTGCGGTTCTGGGCGACTTGATACTCAGGAGTTGGAATAATCAGTCCTGGGAACCTTTATTCAAGCGCCCAGATGATGGCTGCCGCCACTACGGCTCCTGTGGTCCATTTGGTTACTGTAACTACATGGTGTTCACCGGAGAATGCAGGTGCCTTGATGGGTTTGAGCTACAGACGGGTTGATGCCAACTTCTCCAGAGGTTGTGTGAGGAAGGATGCACTGAGATGCCGTGGCGACCACTTCGTGACCTTGACAGGGATGAAGGTGCCTGACAAGTTTGTGTACGTGAGGAACAGAAGCTTCAAGGAGTGCACCGCTGAGTGTGAGCGCAATTGCGCCTGCACCGCGTACGGCTATGACAACTTGAGCAGTATCCTTGCGACGGGTGGCCCATCAAGATGCTTGGTCTGGACAGATGAGCTTGTTGACTCTGAAATGTCCGGCGCACTTGGTGGCAACCTTTATCTTAGGCTTGCTGGCTCTCCTGGTACGTACGGCTCCATGGCTGATTTATTCTTTTGACCTGCGGTAACATTGGTGCCTTAAAATGTGTGCCGTGTTACTATCACCTATCTCGATGGATCTCTAGAGTAACAGCCTGCATGTGAAACTATGAACACCAACCTTTTCTATCGGAAACATATAATCGTATCATTGAACATACTCATCAGTTAGCATTTCTTCCAGAATGGCATCGGTGTGCTAATTGGTCCAACTCACACATTGCACTAGCTGCAGTTACTTTTGGTGTCTGCAAATATTTAATTTTTGTAAATATATTTGAGATGCATTTTTATTATCTCTTATGATATTTATGTACATCAGTATATTTTACTCATCAAGAAAAGGGTGAATGCATACTTTTACGAACTATGCTTGAATCTTGATGATGTACTCTTTTCATCAATTTCCTCACAGGAAACAGTTCTGCAGTAAACAACAAGAAGACCGGTGTCACATCGACTTGGCACATGCTCACGCATGCATATGACTAATCAATAGTCAGTAAGACTCGATGATTTATTTTGTCTCAGAGTTCTTGTGTCACTTTCATGCCATAATTAGTCATGTTTTGTTGCAAGCATGATTATGACAGTTATTGCTCTCTCTTGCACTGAATATGTGCTCTACCTGTGCTTCCAATTTCCCAATACCAATATTGCCAGCTGTGTCCACCATTCCTACATATTAGCATCATTTGCTATTTCAGTGCATATTTCATATGCCGTGCTTTCTTTCAAAATAAAATGTTTATCTGTTTTGAGAAAGTTAGTTAGTAAAGCGCTCACGAACTTGATGCCACACTTTATTCCTTGCGCTTAATAATCCTGAACCATTATGACTAGTTCATGAAAGTTATATGCTTTCTTATTATATGCTGGGAGTCAGCAGAACCGTGCTGTCACGGGGAACGCTTTCAACACCTGTTGGATATCTCATCCAGTTGATACTTTGCTCTTTTGTTTAGGATGTTCACGGGGAGTGCTTAGTGTTGACATTGCTGATATTTCTGTAGGGAAACAAATACACAAGAAATGACTGATCCTGCGACATTCGAGCACTTTGCAAGAAGTTTGGGATCAAAATTTGGAACTCCGGTCTATTAGATTCGAAGATATCGCTGCTACAACAAACAGTTTCCATGACACACGCATACTAGGAAAAGGAGGTTTTGGAAAAGTCTATAAGGTTGTATAAAACTTTGACCTTATCAATTAATTGCAATCATGGAAAGTCCATATAATTTTCTCCTTGTTAATTTATTTCAATAATGATGAAATCACACAGGGAATACGTGGAGATGGAAAGGAAGTTGCTGTTAAAAGGCTTGTGAAGGGTTCTGAGCAGGGGATAGAGCATTTTAGAAATGAAGTGGTTCTTATTGCCAAGTTACAGCACAAGAATCTAGTTAGACTTCTTGGCTGTTGTATTCAAGAGGACGAGAAGTTGCTTATTTATGAATACTTGCCCAACAAAAGCCTGGACAAGTTTCTGTTTGGTATGTTCTAATCACATACTGTAAAAAGTTATCTTCAATTGACCAAACAAACTTACTTGCCTGAACAGCTACTACATGCCTTTGCACACATGTACGTGCACATCCTATTCTTGGCAGATATTGCAAGGAAGTCTATGCTTGATTGGCCAAGGAGGTTCAACATTATCAAAGGGGTAGCTAGAGGACTTCTATATCTTCACCAAGATTCAAGAACGACGATAATCCATAGAGACCTCAAACCAAGCAACATCCTGCTAGACGCAGAGATGAACCCGAAAATATCAGATTTTGGAATGGCAAGGATCTTTGGAGGCAATGAGCAACAAGAAAGTACCAAACGGGTTGTAGGGACCTAGTAAGTAACTCTTGCACTAGCTCTTGGTCTCAAAAGTTTATGTGTGCGCCTGAAATAACTCAAACTACACATTCTTGCTTGTGAAATGATTCAAATAGCGGTTACATGTCTCCTGAGTATGCCATGGAGGGCATTTTTTCGGTCAAGTCCGACACCTACAGCTTTGGTATTGTGCTACTGGAGATTGTAAGTGGATTAAAGATCAGCTCACCTCATCATCTTGTAATGGACTTCTCAAACCTCATAGCCTGTGTGAGTGTTACTTACCGCATTATGAAATGCTTCAGATTCTGAAAAACTCAACCAGAAATATATATAGTACTATATTACCAAATATAAATTCCAAACTTCGCTGTGATATTTCAGGCATGGAACTTGTGGGCTGATGGAAAAGCAAGGGATTTCGTGGACGCCTCGGTTACGGGGAGCTATTCGTTTGATGAAGTCTCAAAGTGCATCCACGTTGGGCTCCTGTGCGTGCAGGACAGCTCCAGTGCTAGGCCACTCATGTCGTCAGTCGTGTCCATGCTGGACAGCGAAGCTATGCCTCACGCCATTCCAAAGCAACCCATGTATTTTGCACAGATAAATCGTGAAACAAAGGAGGCGAGAGAGGACTGGAAGACTCTAACAATGGCGTGAGTCTTACGGCGATAGAAGGGCGCTAGCAGGCTGGCCTAGGTACTCAGTTGGATTTTCGAGTAATGGCATAAATTTCTTACCGATTAAGCGAGACTACCGATATTCAAAAGGTTGTAACCTATGCGATACATACATGGTTTGCGCTCTTCCTTGGCTCGAATTTAGGGGGTTTTGCATATGGTGCTTTATAGGTTGATTCGATCATTTTTGTATGCAACTAGTTAAATGCCCGTGCGTTGCCATGGGACTATAATTTTTTTACGCTTCCAATTTTTTTACTACATGTTTATATGTAAATGTAATGCACTTGAATATTGATGGTGATGGAAAGGATACATGAAAAAGGATTCCGGGGCTTACTGTTCATCGGGTTAAGACCACTCACAGAGAGGCCTTTTCTACTATTGATCTCTTTTAGCCAACTTTAGTTTCATCCTCTTCCTTTTTAACTCCTTCTTGACCCCATGACAGACATGTAAATATTCCTCACTTGTATTTTCAGACTTCACTAATTAGTCAAAAAAGACATTTTTTATCAGCACCATCTACAAGAGCAAACTACATGTCATGCTCTTCACTACTGCAATAGGAAGAATATATAATTGTTCATTTCACATAGATTTGTCTCTCACGCACCCATGAGCAAACACGGACGACATAAAACCACAAAGGCATGAGAATGATACATCTCTCGTGCCTTCTTATGTCTAAAAACTAATCTATAACGTTTTTGTCTCATTTTCGTGCTCGCTCCAATTTGTAGCCTTGCACTCCTTATTTTTTGAAACACAACAATCAGTATTACTGGCAGCATGAGTCATGCTAAAAACATGCGCACAAAGGTCCATGAGGCTGATACATCCAGTTCCTTACGGCATTGGATACAGACACAAATTTGGCAGCATAACAAGCTGTCATATTAGCCTTCTTTACATGACATACATTAAAAAAAACTACATTTTCTACTTAACTACTAAATTTGGTATAACGCTGAAAGGATACGAGACACGTTACCATTTCTACTCTTCCAAAAGAGAGCCCAGTCCGAGTTGCCAGTCTCTATTATCACTTCGGCATGTCCAGCCTGCCTATTAGGCCAGCACCATTTCAACAAGCATAAGCCTCGGCAGAGATGGCATTTGGGAGTATATTATAACATATGCTTCTTACAACAATCATATGACCTCATTCATCTCATATAATTACTCATGTAGCACCATGTTATGTTTCTAGGTTAAAAAATACATCGATATTCACCTTCATAAACCAGCTGGGGGATGACTCCACTTGATGACTTTGGGTAGATGTTACTCTTTCGACCATGAGTTAGCCCTCTAGACCACATCTGATGCACCATGTCTCTCGCCCATATCTAGGCCTACATGATACTCATCATAGATGTAACTTAGGTTATTTATTTATTTTGTAGAGCCATATAGCTTTTTAAATAAAGCCAAAATAAGCAAGCAAAAGTACATTTAATCAGCACATGATAAACTGTTTCTTATTCAGCTGCACGCTCCCAGCAAATGGATTAGACATCTATATGTTGATTTGACAGATTTGCATGTACTGGCGTATAGCCATTAATAACTATCCACAAAAAATATTTATTTTTAGGTGAAATTTTAACTTCCATAGTTTACGCTATAATGGGTTATTATCACAAAAAGAAACATTTGCTTTTATGAAGCTCATCTGTTTTGGCTTGTGATGCTAATAAGCGGTAAGCAGATTCACTCCTGGCCCATATATCCTCATGCATCTTCCCAAGGGGAATTTTGATCACAACTTATTCATCAACATGAAGTAAGTTTTCACTCCGCGCTTGAGTGTTCCAAGATAGGCCATCCAATGAAATAAAGTTCATGTACTCTTTTCGCCTTTTGTTTCTAGTTTCCTACAAATCAGTCTAAAACTTGAAGCATCGGGAGTCCAATTATCTTTCTGGCTAGATGCTAGTGGATGTCCCATTACCAATTCTTTTAATAAGCCCCAATTTTAACTAATGTAACTCAAGTAACTTCATGTAGTTACAATCGAGAGGTGAAGGCTAACAACGAATATGAATTAATCAGGACTAAACATGTAGTGCCGAAACTGTAGCTCAACACGCATGTTTCATTTAGTTACTATATAATATGAGTGATGGATTTACATATGTACCTGAGAAATGGAATATTTGTGTTATCGTCGATTTACTTTTCCTTAGTTCCCTAAACTTAATTTTATACTACAAGAAGTCAAGAAGGCTATGCTCTGGACGGCAACACACCCTCTTGATTGCCAAAAAAGCTCAAAATGCTAGCACCTTACCAATAGGGAATACCCTGTAGGGAGGCAATATATTAAGTAGATGTTTGATAGCCAAAATAATTACTAAAACTTAGCACAGTCACCAAATCAGAACGGCATAAATTAATTCAATGTGGATTCTTATTGGTTTTGTGGAAGATAATTGGAGATTGCACAGCACCAATTGGGCCGGCTGCTCATGTATATATAGACAGACACATGTACAAGTACGGGTACAACCCTGACAAAACACGGGGACCTATACTATAGACAGACACATGTACAAGTACGGGTACAACCCTGACAAAACACGGGGACCTATACGTAGTACAATGTTACTCAACATCGTATAGGTCCCCGTGTTTTGTCGATTTGTACATGTGCTCTATGAGCAGCCGCCCAATTGGTGTTGCAATCTCCAATTATCTTCCACATGGTATCGACACGCTTGATCCTACCTAGCCGCCCCCTCCTCTACCCTAGGCGCCGCCTCCTCCCACGGCCGCCTCCCTCCTCTCCTCGTGGCTCCCTCCCCCCCCTCCCCTCCCCCACCTTGGGCGCCGCCGGCTCCTCCCTCCAGCCGCCGCCCCCAGTCACCACCCACCATCTTCCGCCATGGCCGGGTTCTCCTCCTCCGGCCCCTCCGACGCCTTCAACTCCTCCCGCTCCGGCAGCAGCAACCCCTTCGCCGGGCCCTCCGTCGCCGTCATCCGCGACATCCCCATCGCCGAGCGCGTACCGGTGAAGCTCTCCACCACCGCTGCCAACTTCTTCCCGTGGAAGACGTACTTCGGGCTGCTCTTCCGCGAGTACGATCTCCTCGACCACGTCGATGGCACCATCGACCTCCTCGCCATGCCGCACGACCCGAAAGTGGCTCGCGATCGACGCCACCATCATCCGCTGGTTCTACAGACCGTCTCCAACGACATCTTCCGCCGTCGTCCGGGGCGACACCGCGCACGGTGTGGAGAAAATCACCGGTCTCTTCACCGACAACAAGATCCGGTGGTCACCTTCCTCCAGCAGGAGTTCTTGGCACCACCAGCGACCACTCTCTCGGCAATACGTTCTCAAGCTGAAGAGCCTCTCCGACGAAGCCAGCGACTTGGAGTTTCCGATCGATGACAAGATCATGCTCTCTCCACCTCGGCCGGCCTCGGCGAGATCTCGAACGCCGCCTCAATCTCACGCTCCTCACCGCCCTCCTTGAGCAGGCCGTCGCCTACTGCGCCTTGAGGCGCCGCCTCAACATCTCCGGGCTCGGCGGCTCACACCGCCGTCGTGAGGCCTCTCCAGCACGGCGCCTCGCCCCCGCGCCCCTTCGCCTCGCCCGATGGGGCCGCCTCACGCTTCTCGCCCCGCACGCCTCCTCCTCCGCCACCGGCTTTAGCCCGGCCGGTGGTAAAAGCGCCGTCGTGGTGGCGGTGGTAAATGCGTGGCGCTGTCGCCGTGGCGGCGGTGGTAACGGCGGCCATGGTGGCGCCACCCAGCGCCTCGTCCGCCCCGCCGCCGCCCTACTCCGCCATGGCTCGCGGGTCACAACCCGTGGACCGGGGTCGTCCACGCCTACTCCATGCCTCTGCCGCGCGCCCCCTACCCGGGCATCATGGGGCCGCGTCCGGCCACCCATCAGGCCTTCTACGCGGCGCCCCAACCCGCAAATCACGCCGAAGCTACGACCGTCCCAGGCTACGGTGCCGCGCCCTACTCCGCCCCGGCCTACGTCGCCCCCCCCGAGCTCGGCCCCGTGGGATCCCGCGCTCCTGACCGCCCTCCAGAGCGCCCCCACCGCTGGGGCGTATGGTGGCGGCGGCGACTGGTTCATGGACACCGGCGCCTCCGCGCATATGGCTGCGCACCCCGGTACCCTCTCTTCTTCTACACCCTCCTCCACCTCCTCTCGCATCATCGTTGGCAACGGTCATGCGCTTCCCATTACTCACACCGGTTCCGTCTCTTTTCCCTCCACTTCCACTCCTCTCTCTCTCAACAATGTTCTTGTTTCTCCTGCCTTGATTAAAAATCTGGTTTCTGTTAAATCTTTCTGTCGTGATAATCCTGTGACTGTGGAATTTGACGCTTTTGGTTTTTCTGTCAAGGATGGTCGTACTCGGATGCTCCTCCACCGATGTGACAGTCCCGGCGATCTGTACCCTGTTGGTTCGGCCTCCACCACCGCCAGCAGCTCACTCGCCCTCTCCACCGGAGTTGATCTCTGGCACGCTCGCCTCGGCCATCCTAGCCACGCCGCTCTCCGTCAAATAATGCAAGGCTTTTCTTTTACTTGTAATAAAACGGATGCCCACTCCTGTGACGCATGTCGTCTAGGCAAACATGTTCGCCTCCCGTTTAGTTCCTCCTCCACAGTCGCGTCTTTTCCGTTTCAACTTATTCACAGTGATGTTTGGACCTCGCCGGTTCCCAGTAATTCTGGTTATAATTATTATCTTGTGATTCTGGATGATTACTCTCACTTTGTATGGACGTTTCCTCTCCGTCGTAAATCCGACGTTGCCGCCACTCTCACCGCATTTTTCACTTTCGTGTCCACTCAGTTCGGTCGCCCCATTCACGCCTTACAAACTGACAACGGCAAAGAGTTTGACAACATCACTATTCGCTCCCTTCTCGCCGCTCATGGCGCCATCTTCCGCCTCACGTGTCCCTACACTTCCCCCAGAATGGTCGTGCTGAACGGATGCTACGTACTCTCAACGACTGTGTCCGCACCCTTCTGTTCCACTCCCATATGCCTCCACGTTTCTGGCCGGATGCTCTTGCCATGGCGACTCTCCTCGTCAACATCCGCCCGTGTCGTGTGCGTTGGTCTTACACTCCGCACCACCTTCTCTACGGTGCGCCGCCCACGTATGATGATCTCCGCGTCTTCGGCTGCAAGTGTTATCCCAACACTACCGCCACCGCTGCGCACAAGCTTGCGCCTCGCTCTCTCCCTTGTGTGTTTTTAGGCTACCCCGCCAACACCAAGGGCTACCGCTGCTACGACCCGGTCTCCCATCGCGTACTCACCTCCCGACACGTGTACTTTGACGAGTTGTCTTTTCCGTTTCAGCAGGGTCTTTTGGCGACACCTCCGACGACGCCCGGCGCCGCCGCCCTCACAGCGGCCCGCTGCGCCATTGCGCCCGGTGGCTCAGCCACCCTGCGTCGGCGCCGGCGCCCTCGGCGCCGTCCCCGCAGCGCCCGGCGCCCAGCGGCGCGCCGTCACCAGCGGCGTCGCCGCAGCGCCCTCGTCGCCATGGCGCGTCGCCGTCGACCAGCTCGAGCACCTCGAGCTCCCTCGCCGCCCGTCGCTGCGGCTCCTGCGCCCATGCTCACCCGAAACACGTGCGGCGTCTGGCGGCCGTCTGGCGCTACCCGCCGACCGGTGGGCCGCCAGGCGTGAGGCGATGTCTGCCGCGCAGCGGCGCCGTCGTCCACGAGCGGCGGCGTCCTCGCGCCGGCAGCGCCGTCCTCCGCCCCCTCGCCGGTGCCCACCTCGGCTCGCGCTCTGCGCGACCGCACTTGCGCGCCGCCATGCAGGGAGTAAATGCGGCCTTGCGCAAGAACCGGCTCGAGCTGGTTCCCGGCCCTCGCCAACGTCATCACCGGCAAGTGGGTCTTCAAGCACAAGCTCGGCTCGATGGTACTCTCGGCGCTACAAAGCGCGCTGGTCGTCCGGCTTCGGCAGCGGTGTCGACTTCACGGATACGTTGCCCGGTCGTCAAACCGGCACGATCCGACGTCTGCACCTCGCCGCCTCGCGCATGGCGGTGCATCGGATGGGCGTCTCAACGCCTTCCTCCATGGCCACAGTCGAGCAAGTCTCATCGGCAGCCTATTGGCCGTTGGCGCCAGCGCCCGATGGCGTGCTTGCTCTCTCGGTCCTTGTATGGATGGCAGCGCCCAGCGCGGTACCAGCAAGATCGCCGCGTTTACGCATCAGCTTCGGCTTCCTCCGCGCTCCGATGCATCGCTGTTTCTTCCGGACGAGCAACGACATAGCCTACCTGCTGCTGTCGTCGGCGACATCATCTTGACGGCATCCACCGCCGTCTTCTTCGACGACACCGGCGGTCTTCGTGCTGAGTTCGCATTGAAGGACCTCGGCCCGCTCACTACTTCCTCGGCATCGAGGTTGTCCGCCATGACGGGTTCTTTCTTCATCGCCAGGCGCGCGTGAGCTTCTCGGCGTGCGGGATGCTTAATTGCAATCCCGCCCCTCCTGCCGACAAAGGCCAAGCTTTCCGCCATCGATGGTTCACGCTTCCGATGCCCCGTTCTACCGCTCCATCGTGGCACCCTACGGTGCCAGCGTTGACACGTCCGGAGCTCCAGTACGCTGTGCAGCAGGTGTGCTTGCACATGCATGCTCCTCGGGACGCCCATTGGGCTGCGGTGAAGCGGATTCTCCGCTACATCCGTGGCACGATGGGCTACGGGTTGTCGCTGCATGCCTCGCCATCGACCTCCACTGCCCTCGTCGCCTACTACCGGACGCGGTGGCGGGCTGCCCGGACACGCTGGCGCTCCACCAGCTGCTACTGCGTCTACCTTGGCTCGTCGCCGTCTCTTGGTCCTCCAAGAGGCAGCCCACCGTGTCTCGCTCCGGTGCGAGGCTGAGTACCGCGTGGCTAATGCTGTGGCCGAGTGTACGGCTTCGCCAGCTTCTCTCCGAGCTTTCTTGTCCTGTTGACAAGGCCACGGTGATCTTCTGCGACAACGTGTCGGCTGTCTACCTCTCCGCCAACCCCGTTCATCATCGACGCACCAACCATATTGAGTTGGACATCCACTTTGTTCGTGAGCAAGTTGCTCTCGGTCACGTTCGAGTTCTTCACGCGGCGTCGCCCCAGTTTGCCGATATCATGACGAAGGGATTACCGTCCACGACTTTTCCTGAGTTTCGCTCCAGTCTATGTGTCGGTGCCGACCCTTCGACTGCGGGGGGGTGTTGAGTAACATATTGTACTACGTATAGGTCCCCGTGTTTTGTCAGGGTTGTACCCGTACTTGTACATGTGTCTGTCTATATATACATGAACAGATGCAAGCATGCACAGACTAAAGATAAATGACAGCATTTCCATGTTCAGGTGTAAATAAAAATTAACAAGAGTGAGAAAAAAATTAATTCTTACACAAACACTACTTACAAATATCATTTTTGTTCCATGAAAAATAATATCGATAAATTAAGCCAGCCAAATTAGATTCATAATACTATAGGAAGATGTCACCTCTGCCTCTTCCGTCAACAGACTTGAACTAATCTTTGACAGAACTGAAATTCAATTGAAACTAAAGCTGAAATAGGATCTGGAATATAACCGAGGCTATCCAATTCCTATAACAACCATGAAATTATAACTGTTTTTTTCAACATAAGAAAGTAGTCTGACAATGATATGAAAGTTTAGATTTATATATACTAATACTCTTCTAAATCTTGAAAAACTAATTTGCAGTACACTTATTCTAGGATTCAATTCATACTCACGTTATTGTGCTGGTGCATCGGCTCATCCTAATGACATAGGCATCTGGCCTATTCCATGAAAAGACTCTTCCAAGAAACATGCAATAAGATCAATCAAATGCAGGAGATTTATTTGAATTAGGTTTTCTGCAAGATTGTACTAAATTTACACAATTAGTTACTTTCATGGCACTCAAGCGCCAAAAATAGGTATTGACTAATCCTAATAAGAAGACTAGTGACGGATACAACAAATATTAGAGAAGTTACAAGAAGAAATACTAAATTTTGCCTTCGCAAAAGGACTGAATTATGACTTTTTCACTCCCAAAAACACATCAAGATGGTTGCTCCCCATGATTTACAAGCTAAATATGGCAATAACAAACTTTGCCTGCGTTAAAAAATAAACTTCCCGATGAGATTATTGTGGCGATATTTATGTGGGGCAAGAAAAAGGAAATTTAATTCTACTACACGACGGGACAAGCGACACACAATCACCACCCCTTTTGCAGTAAATATAGACTATATCATCCTAAAATCTAAAGGGTGCCTAAAATCATATAGATACATATTTAGTTTGATGTAAATCACAACGGAAGACTTGCAACAGATTGATGGATAAACTAAGCCACTTGTTTTTTATTATAGGAAACATGCCCGTGCTTGCAACGGAAGAGCAAAATATGCATAGCCCAGACACATGGAATATTTTTTATTGGCACATCCACAACATGTCGCTGCAAAAAGTGAGCTACGACACATCCATGACGCGCTGCCAGTATCTCCTCTGTGGCCAGGACAGTCGGTACAACCACCAAGATACATGGTAATAAAGCAACTATCTAGCAAAAGGAAGCATCCGCAGGCAGGAACTTTCTGCTAGTATCAATGTTTATATCCTCTGGTTTTTTTCATGTCTACAAATCAAGCTCATGTGCTCAGGCAAGCCGACTTTACTGTTTAATTTAATAAAATATTACATATCCAGTTCTCGTTTCCATGCCAAGAAGTGTAATTTAGAATAGTGATAAGAGACAACTCCGAGTTTTATCCATTTCTCGTTTCCTTGCCAAGAAATGGTAATTTAGAATAGCTATGAAGAGTAAACTGTGAGAACACTCAGCTCGTATTTATTAATATATTAATAGCTATCAGTTTAGAGAATGCGATATAGTCCCCAATTTAAACTAAAACCATATCATGTATTTTGGAACGGATAATAGTATGTATCAGGCAACACATGTTTGCTTTTTCACGGTCATCGGCTTGTAACAGGATTTAAATCTTTCCTCATGAAAGACTTTCCTTTTCCACGGTCCTTGGCCTGTAACATGATTTAAATCTTTTCTCATGAAAAACTCATCAGTTTCAATTTTATCGCAACTGTCAGTCTTGTCTGTTCAAATTGAAAACAATCAGTACGTCCAAGGAGAGAGCCACCTTGTTCCTATCACTAAAAGGCAGGGGGAAAATTTAGTCAATAAGAACAGATTAGAAAAACTCAATTAATTTTAATGCACTAACCCAATACATAACATGGTGTACTTCAACTATTTTTTGTTAAGACAAAACAAGCAGAATTCATGTTGTCCGCAGTCAAACAACTACTGGATCAGCGATGGTTTTTGGTAAGCCCTGTAATTTACAATCCAATCAATAAGTGCAATTCTTAGGTCATTGTCAAGGAAAGGATGCCAAGAATCAGTTGCAAATAGCATGAATAGATCGACCCTCGATGGTTCTAGAAAATTGCTAAAAACTAATTTAGTTAAAGTACCAATGAAAGTATCAAATTCATATCAAAGATTAACCTGAAACCATTCGGCGATAGCTTCAGATAAGCTAGCTGATAGGGGCTTCCTATGTGGAATGGCAGGTAGGAAGTAACTATAAAGTCCTAGAGTATTTTTTTATTTCGTACGGGATAGATGATATAGAAACCAAGTCTTTGTTCATGGAAGAGCCATCACTGACCTTCTTGACACACTCGGTTATCCTGGTGTAGCACAGAAGCAGCCGTGTGAGGGATGCTTTCAAGATCTCCATTCCACACAAAAAGTTGTTGGACGTGATGACATCTGCGTGCATCAGCTCGACCGCAGCCTTCCATTGGCTTGTGAAACCTTCATCAGAGGCTCCATGTTGCCAATACTGGCCTTGAATGAACTTGAAACGATGTCTTCCACTATTAAAATTCAGGCAGAGAAAAGATATCATTGTAAAGAAAGGAAGAGAAAAACACGATGTTGTTATAGAAATCTACTTCCATATACTCGACTTGACAAACTTGATCAAATCAACTGATATGCCCCAGAAGGAATTACTCCTGCAGAGATATTTATGTATCAAAGAGGCTACTCCAAGAGAACTTGTCAATTACCAATTCAGGAATATGGTAATAATTTTTTAGACATGGCATGGACAAGTTCAGCTGTTCGATAAATCACAAACTGCAGTTCTCTCATTGCATAGCTTGTTCGTAAGATTAAAACTGTTGAGCAATATGAATACCAATCTATTGAGAGTACTGCCCGTCAACCTTTGTTGTGACATCCACAAACAAATTGACATCTTATGACAGAATAAGGCAGTCTATACTGCGAAAAAACAATCTGATCTAATAATTATGAATGTTTAGCATTTTCCAGCTCGTGATATGTGCAGACAGAATCAATAGAAACACACCACGGCGTTGTCTCTGTCCTACAGAAAAACACAAGCACCAAGATGAGCAATCAAAAGACTAAAAAATACAGCCCACGAGCTTACCGTCCAAGCATAGATAATCTATTCAATCCCCCATCTCAACGGCTTGGTCAATGTTTCATCCTTACTGCAGCATTGCCCACATCGACAAATGTGTCCGGCGACGGGCCAGGAGGAGACTCCGTCTATTATGTCACCTGGAGGAGGTTATTGACGCACAATCTGGTGTATGATGCATTGGTATACATCATAAATGGAACATCACACAGGAGCTCATCCATATCAGGTTCTAACGCACCTCTTGGCGGTGAAGACAAGGGCATCACTGAAATGCCAGATTCAGACATTGCAGAGGACCCCTGCAGTGAGTGAGGCGTTGGAGTGGAACATAGCGTCAAGTCGCCGCTTGAAGTCGACGCCGATGGATTCACCGTGAATAGCACCAGCCAGGAGCGCACAGAATCACGCAATGAGCAGCAGCACGAGAGGACACCAACATCAGATTCAGTGCATCATGTGCCTGCGCAATACTCAGTGAACAAGCTGAGTGTGCACAACACTAAGGACAAAATCTATGTATATCCATTATACATGAACCGATTTGACCATTAAAGAATTTAGAATCACAACAACATCATGAGAAAGAAGAATAGAGACCATGCCAGTACCGAGCTTTCATTCAACACGACTTGGCCTTCCTCTTTCCGTGCATCACCCCTGTGGAATCAGAGGAAAAAGAAAGAAAACATAGCAAGACCAGGACCAATTAACTCCCCATGGAATGGAATTTAAGGACATGTGCAATAGTCTAAACAGCTCCCGTCTATAATCCCTAACACAAATTAACCGCATAGGAGATTCATCTCTAACGTATAGGCTCCAGATGCTAGGCTGCGCAAAAAATATGACATCGACGGGAAAAAAGGGGATTAGAGAATAGATGCATCTGCCCCAAATCATAAATTAACGTATAGGAGGAGGACGTACCCATCTGAGCCATCTCTATGGCGTAGAGCAGGAACCGTCGCCGGCGCCTGAATCCTCCATGTTCTATTTGCCTATTCCCTTCCACGGTTCACCCTAGCCGAGATGCCGCGAACAACAGGTGCATCATCTGAGCATGGCATAGATGTTTTGGAGTTGTACTATGTGGATTCCCCAACGACCGATGACCTCCACATGATGGGGTGGCGGAGGTCTCCTGGAATCCAGCTAGGTCCGTGGCACTAGAGCAGAGGAGCGGCAGGGGAAGTGCGGGAGTAACCAGGGGCAGGCGGGAGGTGGGCGATGGAGTCGGGCAGGGGATCTGGAGGCGCGAGGATCACGGCGTATGTGCGGTTCTGTTTTTGACGAAGGAGGTGCGACGAAACGAAGCGAAACGCAGATCCGCAGAAGACGGAACCGTTGGTCTTCTATAAGAGACTAGCAAAATGCCCGCGCGTTGCGGCGGAAGAAGAAACAATATGCTTATATACTTTTTCTCTCGGCAAACATATTCGGTCAAGAGCCACGGGAAGCTGAAAATATGCGCTATACCGAGATCGTACTCGTTGTATCTACTTTTCACGCTGCTAACGGTTATCATTGATGTCCCCTTGGAACTTCTATTTCTTAATATTGTGTCAAACAATAAAACGAAATAATATTCAATGCTCATATCATTGATGTCCTCTGAAACTTTTATATCTAGATAAAATTCTTGTACGAAATGCATGTGAAGACTATACTTTTCTAGGAAAAATAAAATTACAAATCCAATCCCAAAATAACTCCAACGTGTATAAGCATGACAACAATTTTAACAACCGTTTGTAAAACCTGATTCAAAAGAAAAAACGTACTACACTACTATACACTCAACATTATCCCCTTGCACATAATTGTGAAGGAGATTTTACTCGTACAGAAGTGCAGGATGTCAACAAAAAATTAACCCAACTAATAACAAATTAATTAAATAAATAAGCACATGGTCAGTGCAGTTGTGTAGTGCTTAGAAAATATTTTAAAAATAAAATTATATGTACCAAACCCTACACACACCTCAGGCAACGCACAAACGCAACACGGGAGCACACACACGCAAGGCACACCTCCACGCATGGGATATCGCCACCAACCGTGTCGACGACTTCTTCCTCTGCTCCGTACCCCGCTCGCCGCCACCCATTGCCGCCTTGGACCCCATCTTCCCGCACGTTGCGGCGGAAGAAGTTACTCTTTATTGTGTCGGTGGTGAGTTTTTTTTTAAATCGGCCCACAATCCCTTCACTTAGTTGCTACTTGTTTTGATTTTTTCTTTTAATGCTCTTTTAGATGGGAAAAAGTCTAAGGCGATGGCCTAGTCCAGTTTGCCCATAGCATTTTGCTAGAAATTCATCCATCTTTAGCCGCTCTACGGTGAGGCATCGCTATCCCGTGGCTGTCTTAGGTGTATTTATAAAAAAATAATGCTTATCTCTAAGGACACACGGATGAGTAGGTAGTTTAACCAAACCAGGTTGAAAAAAAGAATACACGATCACAAAGTAAATGATAGCTTGGGGGAATAAAAATAGAAAATAAATACTATACTATACTAACTATACACTCAACATTATCCCTTTTCACATAATCGTGAAAGAGATTTTACTCTTGCAGTAGTGCAGGATGTCAACAAAAAATTTACCCAACTAAAATATAATAATTAAATAAATAAGCACCTAGTCAATGCAGTTGTGTAATGCCTACAAAATATTTCAAAATAAAAATTACGAGTACCAGACCCTAGCACTAAACACCCAACCGCTGCCACTACAGTCACGCACACACACACACCGCACTACACGCACGCTGGCCACACTTAACCTCACGCAGCACACACACAACTCTCAGATCGCCACACTTAACCTCCATGCCCCTCGTCCCCACGATCTCCCAGATCGCAACCAACCCCGCCAACTTTTTCCTCTGCTCCGCACCCTGCTCGCCGTCGCCTCGCCACCTGCCTCCCCATCCTCGGTCGCTGCCGCCCTCTCGACCTCGCCGACCGCCCGCCCTGCACCGCACCTCTGCCCTCCTCACCGGCATCTGCTCCAGCCCGTCTCCCATGGCCGCCTTGGCCCCCATATTCTTGCGGCCCGCGCGCCCGCCGCCAGGACGTCGGCCTCCCTCATCACCGACGCCAAGCGTCGCCCCCTGCCGCAGCTCCTTCTCCGGCCAGCCGCCATCGTCCTCTGCTCGATCCCCTCCTCACCGGCATCTCTGCTCGAGCCCGGCGCCGCCCCCTGCCGCTGCTCCTCCTCACCGCCATGTCTCCTTGTCGCTCGCCCCCGCTCCTCTGCTTCCTCACGCTGCCACTGGCCCATTGTAGCAAGTTGTCAGCCTCCTCTCTATGCGATTGCCATTCCATTATATTTCATTGGGATCATGTCACTTGGCTGCTTGTTGATAGTCAATCTGTCTAAGTATATAAGCTGGTATATTTTCGTTTAATAGAGCGAGGTGGGACTATTAAATGTACGTCATGAGCAAGAAATCGAGCCAGCAGGGAGAGCCGGTCAGATGATTGGGCCTGTGGACCATGTGGATTCTAACAAAGGATGAGCCCAAGTCGTGACGCGGGAGAGAGGAAATCGGAAGAAATCGTCTAGAAAACTTACAGGTGGCGCTAAGGGTAATAGGTGATTTTGTGGGAGGGTAAATTGGTCCAAAAAAGTGTTGGACCGGGAGAAACACTTCGTGCTTTATTATTAGGTATAGATAGAGATAGAGATTTCCTTCTTGGTCGACTCGTATTGTCGGAGGAAGAACAGAACAATACGATGTGCAAATCCATCAGGAATGGCCTTGTACAATGAAGAAGGGGATGCTTCGGTGCAGCTACCGCACATGCTAGAACATATATAGGCTAGAAGGGTGTTGCTCATTTTGGAGATTTATAGGATGCCGTGTTGAGTAGTTTGGTGGAGATGACCCCTATTTTGCTTCGCCAACTCATTGTCGACCTCGCCCTGTCTTCCCTCGCCCTGTCATTGCTGCAGCCGCTAGGTTGCTGCTAGGGGTTTCGCGTGCTTGAAAGAGAGAAGTGGTACGGCTGCGAATCAGTTTGGCTCGCTCGTGCAACAACTGCTAGATTTCCTTCCTACAGTTTCGGCAGTGAAGATGACACTGTTGAATAAAAGAGCAACAAAATACAAAGTTCACCCATGAAATTGTTGAATAAAAGAGCATTACGAAGCGAATTACCCATAATAAACGCTAGATAAAACATGATTTGAATAATAACAATATACTAATCATGTGAAATAGCGAATACATATTAAGACATATAACCACACAGACTGCAAGGCATAAAACTTTAGATGCGATCAGAACAAGGTTGAGAAAGAAAATATACACGGCAGTAGCAGCATAGGAACCGTCGGTGTTGGAACCGTCGTTAGCCATGTCGTCGAGGAAGAGGGTGCTAATGTCGGGGAAGAAGTCCTCGTCGGGGAAGACGTCGCCGCAGTCGCTATCCGTGAGTAAGTCCGTGACGAAGCCAGTAGTCGCACCGATAGCGCTCCCCAAAAACCTTATCGTCTTCTCCCGTACAGGACTCGAAGCAGCGGGGTCTCGGAGGCCTACTGTCCCGGCCCGCGGTGCACGTCGCAAGACGGGATGGGGAAGATCTAAGTAGCACAGTGCTCTGGAACCGAAGTCGCAAATGATGTGTGGCAGTGTGTCTGAGAGGAGGCGCGACCTCTCTCTTATATAGGCACAGAGGGAAAGGCAGACAAGCTACAGGCAGACAAGCTACGCAGAAGATGAAACGAACGGACAGAAGTTAAAACGAACAGGCGGCAGTCCACCGGACAGTCTCCACTCAGTTCGTATTTATTTAGCTCGTATTAAAAGTCCACTCGAGCAAAACATTTCAGCTTCTGTACAACTATTCATATACCATTCATGCGTGGCAAGATAAAGCTCGGTTCGGCGAGATTCCCGCAACCCGCGGCGCGCGCGCGTGTTGTGACGTGACGAGGCGAGGCGAGGCGTGGCGTGGCGAGGCGAGCGAGGAGGAGGAGCACGCGTGTATATGTCTTCTCTTCTCAAGCTCGTACAAGTGGTGGAAAAGCTCACTTTATAAGCTGGTCCAACTTTCACTCAACTAGCAATGTGAGACTAAACATTTGTCCCAGCTCTTGCCTTGCATGAATGGCCAAATGGGCCTCTAAGATTTCAGGAATTTATTGGCATATAATAAATGGGCTGGGCTTATTTAGGCAAAAATTCCAACAATCCCCCACCAGATCCCAGAGGAACATGAAGTTTGCCTTTGGTTTCAAAACATTGTTTATATACCGGTACTGTAGTGGAGACTGTTAAGTTGAACTTCTATCTAGAGCTTTATGTTATACTAGGCTGCAACTTGTACAGTGGACTATGTCTTGAACTGCAAGTTTGCTGTGAACCCAGCTTCATAAAAAGTCTTGACCGATACTAGACTACCGTGGGACTTCCCCGTGGGTGGAGCTTATACGTCATACTCCATGACCTTTTCTGAGTTTATTAGAGAGAACCCTACTCTCATAAACTGCGACGTTTTAACAGTCAGACTCATATAGGTATGTTATTCAAAAGATGTGCTGTAGGACAACATCTTTGCTTAGGATAAGCCAATTAGAACACATTAAGATAATAAATCAACCTGCCGTATAGAATAGGAAAGTATTGCATCTTTATGGGGTGGTGTTTATTAAAGTAGGGATACTTTTCTCTCAGCTAACTAACAAGCTTGTCTCCCAATTCTAATTCACGGGATCTCCGATCACATAGAGTGGTTTACCACTGTGGAAAGCTCAAATTGTGGGTCTCATACCCATCTCCTTCGATGCATTTTCTATCATGTTACGTGATAGACCCTTTGTGAAGGGATTTGCCAAGTTTTTAGATGTTTGGATATAATCCAATGCAATAACTCCGGAGTTTCTCATTTTCCTGACAGATTTCAGTCTCCTCTTCACATGTCTTGATGACTTCATATTATCCTTAGAACTATTTACCTTAAAAATCACAGTTTGATTATCGTAGTTCATAAGGATTGCGGGTATTGGTTTTTCAACCACAGGCAATTTCATCAAGAGTTCACGAAGCCACTCTGCTTCAACAGTGGTTGTGTCTAATGCTGTGAGTTCTACTTCCATAGTTGACCTTGTTAAGATGGTCTACTTGCAAGACTTCCAAGAAACAATGCCACCATCAAGTGTGAATACATATCCACTTGTGGCCTTTAACTCGTCAGCATCAGATATCCAATTTGAATCACTATAACCCTCTAGTACCCTCGGATACCCGATATAGTGTATGCCATAGCTCGCAGTGCCTTTTAGATAGCGCATAACTCTCTCAAGAGCATGCTAGTGATCATCTCCTGGATTTGAAACAAATTGACTGAGTTTGCTTATAGGAAAAGCGATGTCAGGCCTCGTGGCACTAGCTAAATACATAAGCAAGCCAATAATTTGAGAGTATCTCAGTTGGTCTCTAGCATTTCCTCGATTCTTTTGAAGCAACACACTAGGATCATACGGTGTAGGAGAAAACTTGAAGTCGCTGAAACGACTCAAGACCTTTTCCACATAGTGGGACTGAAGCAATGTAATCCCACCATCATCATCTCTCAATAGCTTGATATTCATGATGACATCAACTACTTCCAGATCCTTCATCTCAAAGGAACGAGATAAAAAATCTTTGACCTCCTTAATTGCATTAAGGTTGGTTCCGAAAATCAGTATGTCATCAACATACAAACAAAGGATGACTCCCTCACCCCCACCATGGCGATGGTACACACATTTATCAGCTTTATTTACAACAAAGCCTGTAGCAGTTAAAGTTCTTTCGAACTTCTCATGCCACTGCTTATGGGCTTGTTTTAGACCATATAAAGACTTCAACAACTTGCACACCTTTTCTTCTTGACCATTTTCCACAAAGCCATCTGGCTGATCCATGTAAATTTCCTCATCCAACTCTCCATCAAGGAAAGCTGTCTTAACGTCCATTTGATGAACAAGAAGACCATGAGAGGCAACCAATGAGAGTGATACTCGAATGGTGGTCAATCTGGCAACAGGTGAGTAAGTGTCAAAGAAATCTTCACCTTCCTTTTGAGTATATCCCTTGGCCACAAGCCGTGCCTTGTACTTCTCAATAGTATCATCAGGTCTAAGATTTTTCTTAAACACCCACTTGCACCCTACAGGTTTGCACCCATAAGGGCGATCAGTGATCTCCCATGTTCCATTAGCTAGGATGGAATTCATCTCACTATGGACGGCTTCCTTCCAGTAGTCAGCATCAGGATATGCATATGCTTCTGAAATGGAAGTAGGAGTGTCATCCACAAGGTACACAATGAAATCATCACCAAAGGACTTTGCAGTCCTCTGTCTCTTGCTCCTTTTAGGAATTTCATTATTATCCTCCTTAGGACTTTTAGAGTGTTCAATTGGAATGGTAGGTTCAGAGAATGTAGCAAATTCCTGATTAGATGAACTAGGTATCTCCGGATTTGATGAGTTAGGTTTATCTTTTATTGGAAAGATATCCTCAAAGAAAGTCGCATAAGTCAACTCCATGATTGTACCGACATGAATATTAGGCACTTCAGATTTTACTATCAAGAATCTATAACCAATGCTATGAAAAGCATAGCCCAGAAAAACACAATCAATGGTTTTTGGTCCAAGCTTGCGCTTCTTGGGGATTGGTACATTAACCTTTGCCAAACAACCCCAAGTACGTAAGTAAGAGAGTTTTAATATTTTCTTCTCCCATTCTTCGAATGGAGTAATTTTTTTGTTCTTTGTGGGAACTCGGTTTAGGACATTGTTGGAATTATGCCCTAGAGGCAATAATAAAGATGTTATTATTATAATTCTTGTTCATGATAAATGTTTATATTCCATGCTAGAATTGTATTAAGCGGAAACTTTAATATTTGTGTGGTTTGTGAACAACACTGTGTCCCTAGTACGCCTCTATGGACTAGCTCATTGATCAATGATGGTTAAGGTTTCCTAACCATATACATGAGTTGTCAATTGATAATGAGATCATATCATTGGGAGAATGATATGGTGGACAAACCCAAACTAAGCGAAGCAATTAGATCGTGTCATCGTGTTCGTCTTTGCGAAGCTTTTCTTATGTCAAATATTGTATTCCTTAGACCATGAGATAATACAACTCCCTAGTATCGGAATAAAGCTTTGAGGTCATCAAACGTCATCCTATGAGAGGGTGATCATAAAGGTGTCTCTCAGGTGATCGGAAAGTATCTGTTGGGTTGTATGTATCGAGATGGGATTTGTCCCTCCCAAGTCGGAGAGATATACTTCGGGCCCACTCGGTGTCGATATCAACACCGCTTGCAAGCATGTGGTTAAGGAGTTAATCACAAAGTGATATCATTACGGAGCAGTAAAGTACTTCTTTGAACGAGATTGAACTAGGTATGACGGTGCGACGATCGAATCTCGGGCAAGTAAAATATCGCGAGACGAAGGAATATATATATGGGATTGATTGAATCCTGGCATTGTGGTTCATCCGATATGATCATCGATGAATGTGTGGGAGTCAATATGGGTGCCCGACCCCTGTTGATTATTGATAGAAGATCATGTGCGCATATTCTCGAACCAGCGGTCACACACTTAACGTGTCTCGACGCTAGGATAGATTGGATAATTGGTTTATGAATTTTGTTGAGTCTCGGATGGGATCCGAGATATCACGAGAGGTTCGGAATGGTCCGGAGAATAAGATTCATATAAGGCAATGCAGTTTTGGAGTTGAATTGTTCGGGTTAATCGGTATTGTACTGGAAGCTTCTAGAACCTTCGGAAGGGACCAACGTGGCCCCACCTTCCGGGAGGGGGCATGGGCCTATGAGGGAGTGTCCTGGCCGCATTGGGCCAGGGGCACAAGGCCCCATAGGGCCCAGCCGATCCTAGATAAGTTTAAACTCGTTTAAACTAGAGATAGGATTTCTAGATAAGGGAGAGTTTAAATCGTTTAAACTAGAGATAGGATTTCTAGATAAGGGAGAGTTTAAATTGTTTAAACTAGAGATAGGATTGGAGGAGGGGCAAGGCTGTCCGCCCCCCCCCCTCTATATATAGAGGGGTGGTGCGCCCCCTCCCCCACTACTACACACACCTTCCCCCAAGCCCTAGCCTCCTTGCTACCTTCCTCTCTCCCTCCCGACTGTTTGTAGGCGAAGCCCTGCAGCAGAAATTCTCCACCATATACACCACGCCGTCGTGTTGTAGATCCAATCTATCTCTCCACCATACTCGCTGGTCCGAGGAAGGAGGAGACGTCGAGGTGCTGCACGTGTGCATCTCACGGAGGCACCGCCACTTGTGGTGCTAGATCGGATCGGATCGCGAGGAGGAGAAGCGACTACATCACCCACGTTTAACGAGCGTTCAAGTCTGCGAATCTTCAAGGGTATGAAGATCTAATCCAATCTCTCGTTGTTTGCATCTCCTAGATTAGATCTTGGCTTTCCCTCTGTTCGCTCCGTAAAAAATTTGATTTACTATGCCCTTGAAACCCTTGATGGTATCGAGCTAGATCTATGCGTAGATGTGTTTCACGAGTAGAACGCAACATGGTTGTTGGCGGCGTTGATGTTTTATGTTGCAAGCCTCTTGTTTGTGTTCTTCGTATGACGCGATAGTGAGATTGAAGCGGTCCAGCCAACCTTACGCGACGCCGCTCATGAGACCGCTCCGACTTGACGTGTGGCTTGTACCACACATGCGGCTGGTGGATGCCGGTTTCTCTCACTATAGTTGTCATGGGATTAACACCGAGTTTGGCAACCATAATATCACCGTTGTGGCTTTCCGTAGGTAAGAATCGTTCTTAGCATCTACTCCCATAAGCCACGTAAAACATGCAACAACAAAGTAGAGGCGTCTAACTTGTTTTTGCAGGAGTGTTTTCGTGATATGGTATGGCCCAAGATGTGATGTGTATATTGTATGCGATGATCATGTTTTGTAATGTTTCACGACTTGCATGTCGATGAGTACACAACCGCAGGAGCCATATGGTTGTCTTTATAATTGTGTATGCCCATGAGTCAACTTCTTATACGCCATGTAATAGCTTTACTTTATCGCTAAGTAGTTAGCAATAGTTGTAGTTGCTATTCGTGGTGGAGGCAATCATGGTGGAGTGATGGAGATCATGCCGGAACGCACAAGATGGAGATCATTGCGCGAGGATTGGCTATACCATGTCACATAAAGTTATATGCATGTGATGTTTATCCCTTTATGTATCTTATTATGCTTAGATCGCGACGGTAGCATTGTAAGATGATTCCTCACTTAAAGATCAAGATAAAAACTGTGTTCTCCCCAAGTATGCACCGTTGCGAAAGTTCGTCGTGTCCAAGCATCACGTGATGATCGGGTGTTATAGTCTCTACGCTCACATACAATGGGTGCAAGCCAGTTTTGCACATGCAGAAATACTTGGGTCTAGCTTGACGAGCCTAGCATGTACAGACATGGCCTCGGAACACAAGAACCGAAAGGTTAAGCATGAGTCATATGAATGATATGATCAACACTTTGTTGTCCACCATTGAAACCACATCTCTTCTCGTGATGATCGGATTAGGTGTGGTGAATTTGGATCGTGTTCACTAAACAACTTGAGGGATGTTGAATTTAGTGGGAGTTCATCTAGTAATTTGATTAAGTTGAACTATTTATCATGAACATAGTCTAAATTGTACTTGCAAATACTGTAGATCACATGGCTAAGTGCAACTTCAACTTCAACGTTTTTGCTGAGAAAGAAAAGCTTAGAAACAATGGGTCTAACTTCACAAATTGGTTCCGCAATCTAAGAATCATTCTGTCTGGCGGACAAAAGGACTATGTCCTTGGGAAAGCGTTAGGTGACGCTATAGATGCGGTTACCGATGAAAAAGCTGTTTATCGACCGCAAGGATGATTATGATTTGATTAAGATCGTCATGTTGTATGCTATGGAATCGGATCTTCAAAATCGTTTTGAGGAGTTCGGGCCCTTTGAGATTCTCGAGGAGCTGAAAAACATGTTTGAGACTCAAGCCCGCTCGAGAGATATGAGATCTCTAAGAAATTCTTTAACTACAAGATGGAGGAAGGAGGTCCGTTAGTGAGCACGCCATTAAGATGCCGGCTACACTCAACGCCTTGAGCAACGGACTGCAAGATTCCGGAGGAGCTCAAGATTGACACTCCTAGCTACAAAAGTTTTGTAGTTGATCACAATCGATTGGTTCCACTGATACGATCCTCGAGCTCTTTGCTAAGATGAAAGTAGCGGAGGTGAACATCAAAAGAATAATCATATGTTGATGGTCAACAAGCCCCACCTTTAAGAAAGGTAAGGGTGCAAGGAAGCCCTTCAAGAAAGGCGTGACAAGCGTTGCCCCTCTCGAGAAGAAGCTCAAGTCTGGTCCTAAAGCGGACCTCGAGTGCTTCTATTGCAAGGACAAGGGTCCTCGAAGCACAACTGTCCAAGTACTTAGCGGACAAGAAGGCTGGCACCATCAAAGGTATATTTGATATACATGTTATTGATGTTTTCCTTACTAGCCCTCGTTGTAGTGCCCGGGTATTTGATACGGTTCGTTGCTAATATTTGTAACTCAAAGCAGAGCTACGGAATAGACGGGCTTGCGAGGATGAGGACGATTTGGCGTTGGCAACGGATCAAGAGTTGATGTGATGGCCGTCGACGCTCTCCTTAGTTTTACCTTCGGGATTAGTTTTAAACCTTAATAAGTGTTATTACGTTACTGCGTTGAGCATGAACATTATTTCGGATCGTGTTTATTGCAAGACGGTTATTCATTTAAATCGGAGAATAATGGTTGTTCTATTTATATGAGTAACATCTTTTATGGTCATGCACCTCTTGTAAATGGTTTATTTCTTCTAAATCTAAAGGGATGAAACACACATCCATAACATTGAGGCTAAGAGATGCAAAGTAGATAGTGATAATACTACTTATTTGTGGCAATCGCTGCTCAGGTCATATTTGTGTAAAGCGCATGAAGAAACTCCATTCGATGGACTTTTGGAGTCTCTTGATTTTGAATCATTTGACACATGCGAACCATGCCTCATGGGCAAGATGATCAAAACCCGTTCTCCGGTATGATGGAGCGAGCAACGGACTTGTTGGAAATCATACATACCGATGTATGCGACCGATGAGTGTTTCGACGCGCGGTGGATATCGCTATTTTCTCACTTTTACCGATGACTTAAGTAGATATGGGTATATCTATTTAATGAAACATAAATCTGAAACGTTTGAAAAGTTCAAAGAATTTCAGAATGAAGTGGAGAACCATCGTAACAGAAAGATTAAGTTTCTACGATCCGATCGTGGAGGTGAATATTTGAGTTATGATTTTCTCACGCATCTTAAAGCAAGTGGAATCGTTTCACAACTCACGCCACCGGAACACCACCAAGCAATGGTGTGTCTGAACGTCGGAATCGAACCCTATTAGATATGGTCCGATCAATGATGTCTCTTACTGATTTGCCGTTATCATTTCGGGGTTATGCATTAGAAACCGCTGCATTCACTTTAAATAGGGCTCCATCTAAATCCGTTGAGACGACACCATATGAACTGTGGTTTGGTGCTAAACCTAAGTTGTCGTTTCTTAAAGTTTGGGGATCTGAAGCTTCGTCAAGAAGTTGATGCCGGACAAGCTCGAACCCAAAGCGAGAAATGCGTCTTCATAGGATACCCTAAGGAAACCATTGGGTATACCTTCTATCACGAACCGAAGGCAAAGTGTTTGTCGAAGAACGGTTCCTTTCTTGAGAAGAAGTTTCTCTCGAAAGAAGTGAGTGGGAGGAAAGTAGAGCTTGACGAGGTTATTGAACCTTCTCTTGAATTGGAGAGTAGCGCAAGACCTGAAATTGTTCGAGTGCACTGCACCAAAAATAGAGGAAGCTAATGACAAGGATCATGAAGCTTGGACGATCTCTTTATCTTGAACGTCGCAGTCAACAAGGTCGCGTGCCCCTCCCGAGTGGTACGGCAACTGTCTTGACTGTCTTGTTAGTAGAAGGCGGTGAACCTCGAACTATGAGGAAGCGATGATGAGCCCAGACTCGAGAAATGGCTAGAAGCCATGAAATCTGAATTGGGATCCATGAGCAAAACCAAGTATGGACTTTGGTGGACCTCCTAGCGAAGAAAGGCCGTTGAGTGCAAATGGATCTTCAAGAAGAAAACGGACGCGGATGGTAATGTTACCGTCTATAAAGCACGGCTTGTCGCAAAAGGTTTTCGACAAGTTCAAGGTGTTGACTACGATGAGACTTTCTCTCCCGTAGCGATGTTTAAGTCCATTCGGATTTTATTAGCAATTGCTGCGTTTCATGATTATGAAATATGGCAGATGGATGTCAAGACTGCGTTCCTCAATGACAACATTGATGAAGAGTTGTATATGATGCAACCCGAAGGTTTTGTCGATCCTAAGGATGCTGATAAAGTATGCAAACTTCAGCGTTCCATTTATGGACTGAAGCAAGCATCTCGGAGTTGGAACCTTCGTTTTGATCAAGTGATCAAGAGCTTTGGATTTGTTCCAAATTCCTACGAAGCTTGTATCTACAAGAAAGTAAGTGGGAGCTCGGTGACGTTTCTGGTACTATATGTGGATGACATATTGATTATCGGAAATGACATCAACATGCTTAACAATGTGAAGAGTTATTTGAACAAGTGTTTTTCAATGAAATACCTAGGTGAAGCTGCTTATATATTGGGAATCAAAATCTATAGAGATAGACAAAGACGCCTGATAGCTTTAAGCCAGAGTACATACCTAGACAAAGTTCTGAAAAGGTTCATAATGGATAAGGCAAAGAAAGGTTCAGTGCCTATGTTGTCAGGTAAGATATTGAGCAAGGCTCAGTGTCCACCACGTAAATGATAGGGAAGCTATGAGCAAAGTGCCTTATGCCTCGGCCATAGGTTCCATCATGTATGCCATGATGTGTACTAGACCGGATGTGTCCAATGCTCTTAGTTTGACGAGCAGATATCAAAGTGATCCGAGGTGGAACCTTTGGACAGCCGTGAAGAACATCCTAAAGTACCTAAATAGAACTAAAGAAATGTTCTTAGTCTATGGGGGTGATGAACAGCTTGTCGTAAAAGGTTACGTCGACGCTAGTTTCGACACCGACAAGGATGATTCTAAATCTCAGACAAGATACGTGTATATTTTGAATGGAGGAGCTGTGAGCTGGAGAAGCTGCAAGCAAAGCGTGATCGGGATCTCTGGAAGCGGAATACATGGCTGCTGCAGAAGCGTCAAGTGAAGGAGTTTGGATCAGAAACTTCATCACTAAGCTTGGCGTGGTTCCAAGTGCATTGGACCCACTGGAGATATTGTGTGACAACACTGGCGCCATAGCACTCGCTAAGGAGCCAAGATATCATCCAAAGACCAAGCATATCAACCGCAAGTTTCAAATAATCCGAGATTATATAGCGATGGAGATCGAAGATTATCAAAGTACATACGGATCCGAATGTCGCGGATCCTTTGACTAAACCTCTTCCACGTAAACATGATCAACACCTCGATGCCATGGGTGTGAGATTGTTGCCAGATGTAAACTAGATTATTGACTCTAGTGCAAGTGGGAGACTGTTGAATTATGCCCTAGAGGCAATAATAAAGATGTTATTATTATAATTCTTGTTCATGATAAAGTTTATATTCCATGCTAGAATTGTATTAGCGGAAACTTTAATACTTGTGTGGTTTGTGAACAACACCGTGTCCCTAATGCGCCTCTATGGACTAGCTCATTGATCAATGATGGTTAAGTTTTCCTAACCATAGACATGAGTTGTCAATTGATAATGAGATCATATCATTGGGAGAATGATGTGATGGATGACCCAAACTAAGCGAAGCAATTAGATCGTTTCATCGTGTTCATCTTTGCTTTTCCTATGTCAAATATTGTATTCCTTAGACCATGAGATAATGCAACTCCACGGTACCGAAGAAAGCTTTGAGGTCACCAAGCGTCATCCTATGAGAGGGTGATCATAAAGGTGTCTCTCGGTGATCGGAAAGTATCTTGGGTTGTATGTATCGAGATGGAATTTGTCCTCCCAAGTCGGAGAGATATACTTCGGCCCACTCGTGTCGATATAAACACCGCTTGCAAGCATGTGGTTAAGGAGTTAATCACAAAGTGATATCGGATTACGAACGAGTAAAGTACTTGCTGTGAATGAGATTGAACTAGGTATGGCGGCACCGACGATCGAATCTCTGCAAGTAAAATATCGCGAGACGAGGAATATATATATATATGGGATTGATTGAATCCTGGCATTGTGGTTCATCCGATATGATCATCGATGAATGTGGAGTCAATATGGGTGCCTGCACCGCTGTTGATTATTGATAGAAGATCATGTACGCATATTCTCGAACCCGAGGTCACACATAACGTATCTCGACGCTAGGATAGATTGGATAATTGGTTTATGAATTTTTGTTCGAGTCTCGGATGGGATCCGGATATCACGAGAGGTTCGGAATGGTCCGAGAATAAGATTCATATAAGGCAGTGCAGTTTTGGAGTTCGAATTGTTCGGGTTAATCGGTATTGCCGAAGCTTCTAGAACCTTCCGGAAGGGGACCAACGTGGCCCCACCTTCCGGGAGGGGGCATGGGCCTATGAGGGAGTGTCCTGGCCGCATTGGGCCAGGGGCACAAGGCCCCATAGGGCCCAGTCGATCCTAGATAAGTTTAAACTCGTTTAAACTAGAGATAGGATTTCTAGATAAGGGAGAGTTTAAATCGTTTAAACTAGAGATAGGATTTCTAGATAAGGGAGAGTTTAAATTGTTTAAACTAGAGATAGGCTTGGAGGAGTGGCAAGGATGGCCGCTCCCCTCTATATATAGAGGGGTGGTGCGCCCCCTCCCCCACTACTACACACACCTTCCTCCAAGCCCTAGCATCCTTGCTACCTTCCTCTCTCCCTCCCGACTGTTTGTAGGCGAAGCCCTGCAGCAGAAATTCTCCACCATATACACCACGCCGTCGTGTTGTAGATCCAATCTATCTCTCCACCATACTCGCTGGTCCGAGGAAGGAGGAGACGTCGAGGTGCTGCACGTGTGCATCTCACGGAGGCACCGCCACTTGTGGTGCTAGATCATATCGGATCGCGAGGAGGAGAAGCGAGTACGACTACATCACCCACTTTCCGACGAACGTTCCACTGTGCGAATCTTCAAGGGTATGAAGATCTAATCCAATCTCTCTCGTTGTTTGCACCTCCTAGATTAGATCTTGGCTTTCCCTCTGTTCGCTCCGTAGAAAATTTTGATTTACTATGCCGCGAAACCCTTCATGAAGATTCCAACTCCGCTATGCTTTACTTCAACCATTGAATTAACAAAACCCTTTGTACCGTGTCATGCACACGTCCTTGGTAACCATTCTATTAGAAGAACTTGTTTTGTTTATTCAACACATAACAAAATTATATGTAGTGGTTGCTACATTAATCCGTCTAGACTAAATATCACTATGAAAAATCAAATCTTGTCATAGTCAATCTTTGAACATTGTTGTGAACTCTTTCCCAATATGTCAATTATAGATGTGAAACATCCATGTCTATTTCTTTATAGATCCAAACACGACTGTAAGGTCTTACACCTTTCTCGAGGGTCCTTCAAGTTCAAAACTTGATTTCTCATGTATGGAACTATCACGGATTTTATGGCTTCAAGCCATTTGACGGAGTCAGGGCCCATCATCACTTCTTTGCATGTAGTCCGTTCATTATTCTCAAATAATGATTCAACCCTCAAATCTTGGTATTTGATTGTTTACTCGACCTACTTGTTTCAATAGGAACTTAGATCTTCGTGACCATAACCCTTGAGGTACGTGAGCCATGAGCATTGTTGCTGCCTCCGGAACACTTTTCGGTGCTGCGCAACTCTGCACATATAGCTAAGGTTCTTTTAACCTTATCAAAGTTCTATTGTCCTCCCACTTAACTTTTCACGAAAAATTCCTTCTCAAAGAAACTTGACGTTCTAAGCGACAAACACTTTTGTCTCCTGTGTTATGGAGGAATACTTAATGCTTATACAAAGAGTTCATCCGACTTTGGTTGCAAAACATCTTTCTTATGCATAACATACCAACGTTTAAGAAAGGACTACTTGGGTTTAATCCCAAACCATAACCTTATATGGTGTCATTTCAGCGGATTATGATGGAGCTTTTCGATGGAAAACGGTAATCTCTAAAGCTTTTAATCTTTAAAATATAATGGCAGTTTATGAATTATACCTTTGATCTTACCATGTCAAACAAGGTTTAATTACATACCTAACGCTCCATACTCTTATGGTGTTTCGAAATGCAAATCCACGAATCGATTCCTTAAATCTTAGGTATTATGCCAAACTTGTAACTCAAATATCTTCCTTTATGATCTTATCATAAACTATTTATATTCTTGTTACAATGATTTTGCACTTCATCTTGAAAATCTTTGAACTTTTCAAATATTTCACACTTCATCCTTATTAAGTAAATATTCATATATTCACTCAAATTTTCGGAGAAAGCATATGAAGTTGAAATCCATCGCTCTTGACTACACATAATGGATTTCATACAACAATATGTACAAGTTTCCAATAAGCTAGTCATTCGTTCCCTTTTGGCCTATGAACGAAGTTTTAATTATCTCTAGGAAAGTTTCACAAGCGTCATTTGATCAAAAATCAAAAGACTCCAAAATTCCATCCACATGGAGTTTCTTCATGTTTTCTTTCGAATATAATTTAATCGGCGATGTCACTTCCTAAGTTATCTTTCAATCAATTTGTCCTTCGACATTTTTAGCACTAGTTTTATGGATGTGATTTCTCCAACAAGATTTGTGAATCATCCATCTTTTATGGATTACGGCAATTATTTGAACAACCCTTTTGTTCTCATAATACGATAAAACAAATCTTGAAGACAAGCTTGAGCAACAATAACCCTTTATTTGTTCTCGATAATCATCATCACATATTCTTTTGCTAGTTACTTAGGCCATTGTAGTTCATGAATTGTGTTGTTTCGTATGACGATTCACACCAACAAATTCAGTATCAAATACTTAAGAACCACATTGTTTAATAAGCAACGAATATAGCCATAACATGTATATCATCTATATACTTAAACGAACAATTCTAGCCTTTTCTTTTACGCCATATATTTATGAGATTCTCTTCAAGATTTCCTTCTGCATTTGAAAGAATCTATCTACATCAATAGTGGAGTCATACATATGACACATAGTCCAAAGCGTGTATAGTTAAATACCAATGTCTTTGGACTTGCACTTTGAAGTAGATCACCATCATCAAATGTTTGGTGTTCTTTCAAATTCCTTTCTTTAGTAATCTCTTGGTGTAGCAAACATTTTACCTACATCAAATATTCACCTTTATCATGGAATCGTCCATGATCAAGCTACTTTTAGCTTATAACGATGAATTACGAGTATAATGTTCTTCCAAAACCTTTTGGATGATTAGGACAACAAGTGTCTCCAACCCTTTGCAAATTCTCATCAAAATATGAGAACATGAACTTTGCCATATTATACTCTATCATGGTGTAACCAAAACTGCTTGATATCACAATATGTAACACCTCAGATCGCCCTATGCAAGTTTCAGCTTCGCCAAACCCATAGAAACGATTCAAAGGTGCCCACCACCACTTGCGCTTGGTGGAAAACGAAGTAATAACATTACACATCAGTCCTCGATGGGACCCACAGAACAGATATATACAACAACGACTCAATAAGTCAAGAATATAGATATACAGTACAAAGATCCAAATCACCTTGAAAACGATACAGCGTCCGAGTACGGACAAGATGCAAATGGGCTAAGAGCCCTGAAGAATAACCAATGGCGTCCATAACCCCCTGCCCAAGCTAGGAAGGGTAACCCTACTAACGACGTGAAAACCGCTAAAATAAAAGGGTGCCGACAAAGGGCAAAGGAAAAAGAGGAAGATCTTGAGGCGAAGACAGCGAGGCTAGAATTCAGCGGTCCTCGCCTACATAGGTATGGTGGACTGAAGCGGCAGCGGCAGCATGCGCTAAACAACCTATAGAGACTCGATACATCTGGCGGCTATCAGAGAGGGATAAGAAAGACCTATTCGGAACCAACCTGATTCTACCATCAAACGAAACCCATCCTGGTGTTTCCCCCTCGAGACCAAACGAGGAAGTCAACCGAGGAACTCACACCGTTGGCAGTTTTATTTATTCAGTTATCGTTGCAGCACTTACTAGTCAGGTGTAGATAATCATTCTGATAAAATGAGCAGTGGGCCATTTTAGGTAACCATTCCGTTGTAGTTGCGACACTTACTAGTCAAATACATTTAGCATGTGATAACCCAAAACCCAGCAGTTGTTGGTACTTTTATTTAGCCATTCCGCTAGAAGTTGCAATACTTACTAGTCAGTACAATGGTCGCAAACGACAACCCAAGCAAGCAATTGTTGGCAGTTTATTTAGCCATTCCATTATAGTGAAGCTGATTACTAGTCATTATAAAGTCAAATTTATAGCACTACTTTAGTTATAGTTGTCTATGATCGAGATATCGTGCTCCAAGTCGTCCATAACCATGACACGGCCGAGAAAGTTTTACCCGCCGGGTGCACCAATAGCAACACACGCCGATCAACCTTGGAAAAACCAAATCAAAACCCAACGAGGCCTTCACGTCAAAGCAATCACAGGATTCAGAAATATTTCAGGGGGCCACCCCTTGGAGTACACCCGCAACGAAGCTAGCTGACTCCGAGACGCACCCGAGGTTTGGGTGGACGGTTGTGAACGACTGGGAACCCAAAACTGGGCTTGTCGACACCGCGAAAACGTGTCCCGATCCTAAACAGTACAGTGTGCTCCTCGCACAATCGTAAATAAAGCAGTAGCATGGCATAAGTACGGGATAGTAAATAAAACCTCAAACTAGTTTGTGGCCCCAAGAAATAAGACTGAATCAAGCTCTGGCTCAGGGGGGTCCCATAATCCTCCCGGATGTGGATAGCGCGATAAATCAAGGAACAGGTATCAAGCACTCGGGGTCCTACGGGACACAAGTGGACGGTTAACAACCAAATAACATCTATTGCCCACCTGTGCCTCTGCTTACCTACTTCAATTTTAGTTGTTAATCAGGAATTAAAGTGAGCGATAAGTAAAGCCATGATCATCTCCAACATCAAACATGCGGCCATACTCCAACAACTGTGGTACTGGACGACACGCAACAGCACTTGAGCAAGCGACTACGACGCGCAAGTCCAACTATATACCAAACAACAGGTAATAGGAGGTGTCCATGGCAATATAAGGCGGCAAGGGATATCTCGGGTACGAAAACTAGAGCATCGCAACACAGATAGCAATAGATCAACAGGAGGGAATAAATACTATAAAAGTAAGATAGGTAGAAAGGGGGAGATGCTCGCCTGAAAACATTGCCGAAGGTTCAACCGAAGATCGGGGCGAAGCTCACATCAACTCAACGGACTTATCCGCGAAGAAGCAAAACACTAGAAGAAACACCGGATGCACTATTTAATACTACGGCAAAAGATCGGGCATGATACATGTATGATGTATGACATGGCAAAGATGCGATGCAATTAGGCCATATTAAGCGGAACCGGGGGTCCCGACAATTAAATAGGTGGTTCATGTTATTTAACTACCCCGCAAATTAAATGTTGTATTAACAGGGCAAGAGATAGTACCGGTTCGATGCACAAATTTAAATGAGGCCAATATTCGACTAGATTTGCCCGCATATGGGCCCCATATTTAATTATATGGTGAATCGGCATAAGGCCCCCAAGCCACACAAATATGCATGCGGGTATGACAATTTAATATGCATCAATTTGTTATTACATTTATAAAAATAATGCACAAGAAAAGGGGTCACACATTAGGGTTCGGCAGATCTTGGGGTTCCGGGGTTCGGGTTCGGTCTCAGGGTTCAGGGTTCGACGGGATCGTTCTCGGACTCCGGGATTTAGGGTCTTCGGATCTGCGGAGGAGATCATGGTGTTACGAGAAGAAGATCTTGGCATGCCGAGGGTTCGGTCTTGACGTCCGGGGTGAAGAACTTGGCGTGCGGGAAGAAGTACTTGTCGCACCGGGGTCTCGGTGTCCTCGGATCCGATCGAAGATCTTGGCGTTCGGCGGGATCGGTCTTCGGGTCCGTGAGGCGATCTTAGCGTTCGAGGAAGTTCATGTCGATCCGTGAAGGAGTTCATGTCGGTCCACGAGGTTACGCCATCGGATCCGTGAAGTAGATCATGAGGTTCCGGCTTTGATGGTTCTTCGGGTTCGGCCAGGATCCTGAGGTTCCATGTCGGCGATCTGGTCGCGTGTTTTGTATAGGAACCAGCCCTCAACACCCAATATTCACAGGGTTGCCACCATGACTTCACACGCATCGGCAACATAAGCAACTCACGCGGCTGATCCAGAAGGCACACACGAGTTCTGACAGCGCCACCTCTCATGGCCGGCGACCCGCACCAACATGGTCAAGCGGCGCTGCAGGGAGGATGGCGGCAAGGCGGGGACGAGCGGTGGCCAAGGGCGCCGGCCACGGCAGAGGGGAGGAACGCCCACTGCGAAGGCAGCGGAGGGGACGTGCGGAGGCGACGGAGGTTGGGGCGCTGCTGGGGGAAGGTCGGACCGACGAGCGGGCGTCAGGGAGGAAGGGTGGGCGGCGGCAGCGCTCGGGATGGAGGCGGCCGAAGGTGGGGCAGAGAGGAAAGCCGGTGAGGGAGAGGGAGCGCGAGGGAAAGAGCGGGGAAGGAGACGGGGTGGTGGCGATGGGAGAGGAGGAGGCGACCGGCGGTGGAGAGCTCGCCGGAGGGGAGGAAGAAGGCCGGGAAAGGACGGCTCGGTGCCGCGGGGAGGGGACGCGGCGAGGAGGTGCGGGCCCGGAGAGGCGAGGGGGAGGACGCGCCATTGATGGCGGGTCGGCCGACGGAGGAAGCGGGCGGAGGCCGAGGCGCTGAGGGGCTGAGGCGGCGGGGCACGTCGGAGGGAAAGGAGCGGCAGGCGGGGGGTGGTGGAGATCGGGGAGCATGGGCGGCGCGGGCTGGAGGAGGCGGGAGGAGGCCGGAGGGCAGTGTCGAGCTCACGGAGGGGAGAAGGAAGGCGGGCGGGCCGAGGGGACGCGCGAGGTGGGAGGAGGGCGAGGCCTGTCAAGGGCACGCGGCCGGGCGGGAGGCGAGGCGAGGCCGACAGTGGCGCTGGCTCGGGAGGCGGAGAAGGAGGCGGGGCGGCCTGGGCGAGCCGGGCAGGGGAGAGGAGGGCGTGAGGCCGAGGGGAGAGGAGGTGCACAGAGAGCTAGAGAGGAGGGAGGCACGCGGGGGAGACGAGGTGGGGGTAGGGGAGGGAGGAGACGCGCGGGGAGAGAGAGGGTGGGGAGGGGAGACAGGGAGTGGGGCCGGAGGGGTGGGTCCAGGCGGGCCGGGTTGCAGGCGGTGGCCAGAGGACAGGGAGAGAGGTGGCTGAGTGGGGTGGGAGGTTGAGTGGAGAGTGGGGCTGGGTGGGGCCGGGTGTAAGTGAGGGGGTAGGTGGAAGCTGGGTGAGAGAAGGAGTGGGTGAGGAGAGGATTGGTGAGGTGGCAAGGTGGCAAGGTGGGTAGGAAATTGGGGAGGGTGAGGTGTACGCTGCGGTTGGTGGGTAGGTTAGGACTGGGTGAATATAGGATTTAGAGTTTAGGTTTTATTGGTTTTGTAAATATGTGTTTTTTTTGTTTTGTTTATTTTAAAACAAGGCTACTGTGCAATTAGTTTATAGGTAAATAAAATATCCGATACGATCGGGGCTTTGCATTTGAAATAAATAGGGGTATTTGTGCAAAGCAAAACTAGACTTTTCGATATAGTTTCAGACAAACAATGCATGATGATGACGATGCAATGCACAAAAACAACGCGATTTTCTAGTAGTGGTTTTGCGGGATGCCACAATTCGACACCACTAACAATGGATCTCGCCCTCGAGATCCGCCTCATGGTACCGGGAAGAAGGGCGGTGATCTGAATCTTCTCGCATCGTGTAGATCCTCGCGACACCACTAACAAGAGGTCGTTGTCCGTGATCGTCGAGGGAACACTCCGGAAACAAAAGGGCGAAGGTAGAGGTATCCACAAATAAAGCCACCTCTAACTTCGATAGAAGGTGAGAAAAGATGCGGCCTATCCCACTTCAATGTACGAGAGAGAATAGAAAGGGTAGTCGGCATGGGGGCCAATCCATCACGCACCCAAACTATTACTCTGCACAATCAGTAGAAAAGAGTGCAACCATTCTCGGAATCAGACTGAAGATCTCGACAAACGAGGTTCGGAACAAAGGAGGGATGCAGACTCTGCATCGGATCTGGCGTAGATGATGTCGTCGCGTCGGAAAACACCGGAAGGCACGAGAAGGAACAAAGGATGGTACCACCGTAGACGGATTCCTCAGGCAGCTTGAACACCGGATGGTAGAACACCGTTACCAAAGGAGGAAGCGAAACCCTAAAGATACGACGGCAAACCCAAGCAAGAGAAGTCCTGGATTCTAAGATAGAGAAGATAGCGTATTCAAAACACGTAGAGGTAAGAGGAGAATAGCAGAGGGGTAAGGAATAAAATCAGACCTAATCAGAACTATCCAACCGCTTTTGCAAAAATAGTTTTGACACTCTACTTGATCGTTAGCTAGGTTATCCCTGTGCTGGACTTGTGGGGTATCGCAACCACGAGCTCGATACCACTCAGTAACACCTCAGATCGGCCCTATGCAAGTTTCAGCTCCCGCCAAACCCGCATAGAAACGATTCAAAGGTGCCCACCAGCACTTGCGTCGGTGGAAAACGGTAATAACATTACACATCAGTCCTCGATGGGACCCACGTAATGTATATATACAACAACGACTCCATAAGTCAAGAATACAGATACAAATACAAAGATCCAAATCACCTTGAACGAGCGATACGTCCAGTACGGACAAGATGCAAATGGGCTAAGAACCACGAAGAATAACCAATGGCGTCCATAACCTTGCCTGTGCCAAGCCGGAAGGGTAACCTCGCTAACGACGTCGAAACCTGCTAAAACAAAAGGTGCCGACAAAGGGCAAAGGAAAAGAGGAGCGCCAAGATCGAGGCCAAGACACAGCGAGGCTAGAATTCGCGTCCTCGCCTACATAGGTATGGTGGATCGGCAGCGGCAGCATGCGCTAAACAACCTATAGAGACTCGATACATCTGGCGGCTATCAGAGAGGGATAAGAAAGACCTATTCGGAACCAACCTGATTCTACCATTAAACGAAACCCATCCTGGTGTTTCCCCCTCGAGACCAAACGAGGAAGTCAACCGAGGAACTCACACCGTTGGCAGTTTTATTTATTCAGTTATCGTTGCAGCACTTACTAGTCAGGTGTAGATAATCATTTTGATAAAATGAGCAGTGGGCCATTTTAGGTAACCATTCCGTTGTAGTTGCGACACTTACTAGTCAAATACATTTAGCATGTGATAACCCAAAACCCAGCAGTTGTTGGTACTTTTATTTAGCCATTCCGTTGTAGTTGCAATACTTACTAGTCAGGTACAATGGTCGCAAACGACAACCCAAGCAAGCAATTGTTGTCAGTTTTATTTAGCCATTCCATTATAGTGAAGCTGATTACTAGTCATTATAAAGTCAAATTTATAGCACTACTTTAGTTATAGTTGTCTATGATCGAGATACTGTGCTCCAAGTCGTCCATAACCGCGGACACGGCTTTCAGAAAGTTTTACCCGGCCGGGGTGCACCAATAGCAACACACGCTCGATCAACCTCGGAAAAACCAAATCAAAACCCAACGAGGCCTTCACGACAAAGCAATCACAGGATTCAGAAATATTTCAGGGGGCCACCCACACCCGCAACGAAGCTAGCTGACTCCGAGACGGACCCGAGTTTGGGTGGACGGCTGTGAACGACTGGGAACCCAAAACTGGGCTTGTCGACACCGCGAAAACGTGTCCGGATCCTAAACAGTACAGTGTGCTCCTCGCACAATCGTAAATAAAGAAGTAGCATGGCATAAGCACGGGATAGTAAATAAAACCTAAAACTAGTTTGTGGCCCCAAGAAATAAGACTGAATCAAGATCTGGCTCAGGGGGGTCCCATAATCCTCCCGGATGTGGATAGCGCGATAAATCAAGAAACAGGTATCAAGCACTCGGGGTCCTACGGGACACAAGTGGACGGTTAACAACCAAATAACATCTATTGCCCACCTGTGCCTCTGCTTACCTACTTCAATTTTAGTTGTTAATCAGGAATTAAAGTGAGCGATAAGTAAAGCCATGATCATCTCCAACATCAAACATGCGGCCATACTCCAACAAGCGTGGTCTTGGGCGACACGCAACAGCACTTGAGCAAGCGACTACGACGCGCAAGTCCAACTATATACCAAACAACAGGTAATAGGAGGTGTCCATGGCAATATAAGGCGGCAAGGGATATCTCGGGTACGAAAACTAGAGCATCGCAACACAGATAGCAATAGATCAACAGGAGGGAATAAATACTATAAAAGTAAGTTAGGTAGAAAGGGGGAGATGATCGCCTAAAAACATTGCCAAAGGTTCAACCGAAGATCGGGGCGAAGCTCACATCAACTCAACGGACTTATCCGCGAAGAAGCAAAACACTAGAAGAAACACCGGATGCACTATTTAATACTACGGCAAAAGATCGGGCATGATACATGTATGATGTATGACATGGCAAAGATGCGATGCAATTAGGCCATATTAAGCGGAACCGGGGGTCCCGACAATTAAATAGGTGGTTCATGTTATTTAACTACCCCGCAAATTAAATGTTGTATTAACAGGGCAAGAGATAGTACCGGTTCGATGCACAAATTTAAATGAGGCCAATATTCGACTAGATTTGCTCACATATGGGCCCCATATTTAATTATATGGTGAATCGGCATAAGGCCCCCAAACCACACAAATATGCATGCGAGTATGAAAATTTAATATGCATCAATTTGTTATTACATTTATAAAAATAGGGCTCGAGAAAATGGGTCACACATTAGGGTTCGGCAGATCTTGGGGTTCCGGGGTTCGGGTTCGGTCTTAGGGTTCAGGGTTCGACGGGATCGTTCTCGGACTCTGGGATTTAGGGTCTTCGGATCTGCGGAGGAGATCATGGTGTTCCGAGAAGAAGATCTTGGCATGCCGAGGGTTCGGTCTTGACGTCCGGGGTGAAGAACTTGGCGTGCGGGAAGGAGTACTTGTCGCACCGGGGTCTCGGTGTCCTCGGATCCGATCGAAGATCTTGGCGTTCGGCGGGATCGGTCTTCGGGTCCGTGAGGCGATCTTGGCGTTCCGAGGGGAAGTTCATGTCGTATCCGTGAAGGAGTTCATGTCGGTCCACGAGGTTCTGGCCATCGGATCCGTGAAGTAGATCATGAGGTTCCGGCTTTGATGGTTCTTCGGGTTCGGCCGGGATCCTGAGGTTCCATGTCGGCGATCTGGTCGCGGGTTTTGTATAGGAACCAGCCCTCAACACCCAATATTCACAGGGTTGCCACCATGACTTCACACGCATCGGCAACACAAGCAACTCACGCGGCTGATCCAGAAGGCACACACGAGTTCACGACAGGCGCCACCTCTCTGTTGGCCAGCGACACGCTGACCCGGGCACCAACATGGTCAAGCGGCGCTGCAGGGAGGATGGCGGCAAGGCGGGGACGAGCGGTGGCAGGCCCGGCCACGGCGAGGGACGCCAGCTGCGGAGGCGGGAGGGGCGTCGAGGCGGCGGAGGTTGGGGCGCTGCTGGGGGAAGGTCGGACCGGCGAGCGGGCGTCAGGGAGGAAGGGTGGGGCGGCCTCGGGATGGGCGGCAGCGGGCAGAGGCAGGCGCGGAGGTCGCCGGGGCGAGTGGCGGGCGCTGTGGCGAGAGAGCGGCTGTGGGCGGCAGGGTGGTGGAGGCTGCGGGGAGCACATGGCGCCAGCGGGCTGGAGGAGGCGCGGAGGAGGCCGGAGGCCATGTGAAGCCGGAGGAGGAGAAGGAAGGCGGGCGGCCTTGCGAGGGGACGCGGAGGGAGGAGGCGGCGAGGCCTCTTTGGCGAACCTGTGTGGCCGGGGGAGCTTGGCGGGGCGAGGCCGACGTGGCGCCGTGGCTCGTCGGGGAGGCGGAGAAGGACGGCAGGGCGCTGGGCTGGGCGAGGGAGAGGAGAGGAGGGCCAGCGGGGGGCGAGGTGGGGAGGGAGGAGGAGACAGGGGAGAGAGAGGGGGAGGAGAGAGAGAGGGAGTGGGGGAGGAGGGTGGGTCCAGGGGCAGGCGGTTGACCGGGCAGGTAAGGCCAGAGGGAGAGAGGTGGCTGAGTGGGGTGGGGGGTTGGGGGGAGGGTGGGGCCGGGGTGGGGCCCGGGTGTAAGTGAGGGGGGTAGGTGGAAGCTGGGTGAGAGAAGGAGGGGGTGAGGGAGAGGATTGGTGAGGTGGCAAGGTGGGTAGGAAATTGGGGGAGGGGTGAGGTGGCACGCTACGGTTGGTGGGTAGGTTAGGACTGGGTGAATATAGGATTTAGAGTTTAGGTTTTATTGGTTTTGTAAATATGTGTTTTTTTTGTTTTGTTTATTTTAAAACAAGGCTACTGTGCAATTAGTTTATAGGTAAATAAAATATCCGATACGATCGGGGCTTTGCATTTGAAATAAATAGGGGTATTTGTGCAAAGCAAAACTAGACTTTTCGATATAGTTTCAGACAAACAATGCATGATGATGACGATGCAATGCACAAAAACAACGCGATTTTCTAGTAGTGGTTTTGCTGGATGCCACAATTCGACACCACTAACAATGGATCTCGCCCTCGAGATCCGCCTCATGGTACCAGGAAGAAGGGCGGTGATCTGAATCTTCTCGCATCGTGTAGATCCTCGCGACACCACTAACAAGAGGTCGTTGTCCGTGATCGCCGAGGAACACTCAGGAAACAAAAGGCGAAGGTAGAGGTATCCAAATAAAGCCACCTCTAACCCGATAGAAGGTGAAAAGATCGGCCTATCCCACTTCAATGTACGAGAGCGAATAGAAAGGGTAGTCGGCATGGGGCCAATCCATCACGCACCCAAACTATTACTCGCACAATCAGTGAAAAGTGCAACCATTCTGAATCGGTGAAGATCTCGACAAACGAGGTTCGGAACAAAGGAGGGATGCAGACTCTGCATCGGATCTGGCGTAGATGATGTCGTCGCGTCGGAAAACACCGGAAGGCACGAGAAGGAACAAAGGATGGTACCACCGTAGACGGATTCCTCAGGCAGCTTGAACACCGGATGGTAGAACACCGTTACCAAAGGAGGAAGCGAAACCCTAAAGATACGACGGAAAACCCAAGCACGAGAAGTCCTGGACTCGAAGAAAGAGAAGAGAGCGGATTCAAAACACGTAGAGGTAAGAGGAGAATAGCAGAGGGGTAAGGAGTAAAATCAGACCTAATCAGAACTATCCAACCGTTTTTGCAAAAATAGTTTTGACACTCTACTTCGGCCGTTAGCTAGGTTATCCTACAGGCTGGACTTGTGGGGTATCGCAACTGCTGAGCTCTGATACCACTCTGTAACACCCTCAGAATCGTCCCTATGCAAGTTTCAGCGCTTCCCGCCAAACCCGCATAGAAACGATTCAAAGGTGCCCACCAGGCACTTGCGTGCGGGTGGAAAACGAAGTAATAACATTACACATCAGTCCTCGATGGGACCCACAGAACAGATATATACAACAACGACTCCATAAGTCAAGAATACAGATATACAGTACAAAGATCCAAATCACCTTGAAAACGATACAGCGTCCGAGTACGGACAAGATGCAAATGGGCTAAGAGCCCTGAAGAATAACCAATGGCGTCCATAACCCTGCCCAGGCCAAGCCGGAAGGGTAACCCTGCTAACGACGTCGAAACCTGCTAAAACAAAAGGGGTGCCGACAAAGGGCAAAGGAAAAAGAGGAGCGTCAGTACTGAGGCCAGTACACGGCGAGGCTAGAATTCGGTGGTCCTCGCCTACATAGGTATGGTGGACTGAAGCGGCAGCGGCAGCATGCGCTAAACAACCTATAGAGACTCGATACATCTGGCGGCTATCAGAGAGGGATAAGAAAGACCTATTCGGAACCAACCTGATTCTACCATCAAACGAAACCCATCCTGGTGTTTCCCCCTCGAGACCAAACGAGGAAGTCAACCGAGGAACTCACACCGTTGGCAGTTTTATTTATTCAGTTATCGTTACAACACTTACTAGTCAGGTGTAGATAATCATTCTGATAAAATGAGCAGTGGGCCATTTTAGTTAACCATTCCGTTGTAGTTGCCACACTTACTAGTCAGATACAATTAGCATGAGATATCCCAAAACCCAGCAGTTGTTGGTACTTTTATTTGGCCATTCCGTTGTAGTTGCAATACTTACTAGTCAGGTACAATGGTCGCAACGACAACCCAAGCAAGCAATTGTTGGCAGTTTTATTTAGCCATTCCATTATAGTGAAGCTGATTACTAGTCATTATAAAGTCAAATTTATAGCACTACTTTAGTTATAGTTGTCTATGATCGAGATACTGTGCTCCAAGTCGTCCATAACCGCGGACACGGCTTTCAGAAAGTTTTACCCGGCCGGGGTGCACCAATAGCAACACACGCTCGATCAACCTCGGAAAAACCAAATCAAAACCCAACGAGGCCTTCATGACAAAGCAATCACAGGATTCAGAAATATTTTAGGGGGCCACCCCTTGGAGTACACCATAACAAAGCTAGCTGACTCGAGACGGACCCGAGGTTTGGGTGGACGTTGTGAGCATCGGGAACCCAAAATCGGGCTTGTCGACACCGCGAAAACGTGTCCCGATCCTAAGCAGACTGTGCTCCTCGCACAATCGTAAATACAGTAGTAGCATGGCATAAGTGCAGGATAGTAAATAAAACCTCAAACTAGTTTGTGGCCCCAAGAAATAAGACTGAATCAAGCTCTGGCTCAGGGGGGTCCCATAATCCTCCCGGATGTGGATAGCGCGATAAATCAAGAAATGATATCAAGCACTCGGGGTCCCACGGACACAAGTGGACGTTAACAACCAAATAACATCTATTGCCCACGTGCCTCGCTTACCTACTTCAATTTTAGTTGTTAATCAGGAATTAAAGTGAGCGATAAGTAAAGCCATGATCATCTCAACATCAAACATGCGCCATACTCCAACAATCGTGGTCTTTGGACGTGCACAGCACTTGAGCAAGCGACTACGAGCCAAGTCCAACTATATACCAAACAATGTAATAGGAGGTGTCCATGGCAATATAAGGCGGCAAGGGATATCTCGATGCGAAAACTAGAGCATCGCAATAACAGATAGCAATAGATCAACGGAGGGAATAAATACTATAAAAGTAAGATAGGTAGAAAGGGGAGATGCTCGCCTAAAACATTGCCAAAGGTTCAACCAAGATCGGGCGAAGCTCATCAACTCAACGGACTTATCCGTGAAGAAGCAAAACACTAGAAGAAACACGGATGCACTATTTAATACTACGCAAAAAGATCGGGCATGATACATGTATGATGTATGACATGGCAAAGATGCGATGCAATTAGGCCATATGCTTTTAACCGGGGTCCCGACAATTAAATAGGTGGTTCATGTTATTTAACTACCCAGCAAATTAAATGTTGTATTAACAGGGCAAGAGATAGTACCGGTTCGATGCACAAATTTAAATGAGGCCAATATTCGACTAGATTTGCCCGCATATGGGCCCCATATTTAATTATATGGTGAATTGGCATAAGGCCCCCAAACCACACAAATATGCATCAGTATATGACAACTTAATATGCATCAATTTGTTATTACATTTATAAAAATAGGGCTCGAAAGGGGGTCACATTAGGGTTCGGCAGATCTTGGGGTTCCGGGGTTCGGGTTCGGTCTCAGGGTTCAGGGTTCGACGGGATCGTTCTCGGACTCCGGGATTTAGGGTCTTCGGATCTGCGGAGGAGATCATGGTGTTCCGAGAAGAAGATCTTGGCATGCCGAGGGTTCGGTCTTGACGTCCGGGGTGAAGAACTTGGCGTGCGGGAAGGAGTACTTGTCGCACCGGGGTCTCGGTGTCCTCGGATCCGATCGAAGATCTTGGCGTTCGGCGGGATCGGTCTTCGGGTCCGTGAGGCGATCTTGGCGTTCCGAGGGTAAGTTCATGTCGTATCCATGAAGGAGTTCATGTCGGTCCACGAGGTTCTGGCCATCGGATTCGTGAAGTAGATCATGAGGTTCCGGCTTTGATGGTTCTTCGGGTTCGGCCAGGATCCTGAGGTTCCATGTCGGCGATCTGGTCGCGGGTTTTGTATAGGAACCAGCCCTCAACACCCAATATTCACAGGGTTGCCACCATGACTTCACATGCATCGGCAACACAAGCAACTCCTGGCTGATCCGAAGGCACACGAGTTCACGAGGCGCGCCACCTCTCTGTTGGCCAGGCTGACACCAGGCACCAACATGGTCAGCGGCGCTGCAGGAGGATGGCGGCAAAGCGAGACGCGGTGTGGCGCCGGCCGGCAGAGGAGGAACGCCCACCCGGAGGCGAGAGGACGTCGGAGGCGAGGAGGGACGTCGAGGCGGCGGAGGTTGGGCTGGGGAAGGTCGGACTGGCCAGGCGTCAGGAGGAAGGGTGGGCGGCCTCAGGATGGAGGCGGCGGGCAGAGGAAAGCCGTGAGGAGAGGGAGCGAGGAAGAGCGGGGAAGGAGACAGGGGTGGTGGCGATGGGAGAGGAGGCGACCGTGAGGCTTCATGGGAGGGAGGAAGAAGGCCGGGAAGGACGGCTCGGTCTGCATGAGGAGGGGCCGAGGTCTTGAGCCGGAGGCGAGGCGAGGAGGAGGGCCAGCGTGGCGGCGGGTCGGCAGCGTCGCCAGGCGGCTGCCGGGAGCCAGGGTGGTGGAGGCTGCGGGGAGAACACCATGCGCCCGGATTTGGAGAAGGCGGGAGGAGGCCGGAGGCTTGTGTGTCGAGCTCGCGGAGGAGAAGGAAGGCCGGCCGAGGGGCAGCGACCGGAGGAGGAGGGAGGCCGAGCCTGGCGGGCCTGGCTTGGCGGAGCTTAAGGCCAGGCAGTGGCGCCGTGGCTCGTCGAGGCGGAGAAGGACAAGCTGGCAGCCAGGCCAGCGGAGGCGAGCCAGGCGTGCCGAGGGGAAGGAGGCGGTGCCTGAGAGAGCTAGAGAGGAGGGAGGCGCGCGGGGGAGACGAGGTGGGGGTCGGGGAGGGAGGAGACACGCGGGGAGAGAGAGAGGGTGGGGAGGGGAGAGAGGGAGTGGGGCGGAGGGTGGGTCCAGCGGGAGCGGTTGACAAGGCGGTGGGGCAGAAGGGAGAGAGGTGGTGAGTGGGGGGGGAGGTTGAGTGGAGGTTGGGGCCAGGGTGGGGCCCGGGTGTAAGTGAGGGGTGGAAGTGGGTGAGAGAAGGAGGGATGAGGGAGAGGATTGGTGAGGTGGCAAGGTGGGTAGGAAATTGGGGGAGGGGTGAGGTGGCACGCTGCGGTTGGTGGGTAGGTTAGGACTGGGTGAATATAGGATTTAGAGTTTAGGTTTTATTGGTTTTGTAAATATGTGTTTGTTTTGTTTTGTTTATTTTAAAACAAGGCTACTGTGCAATTAGTTTATAGGTAAATAAAATATCCGATACGATCGGGGCTTTGCATTTGAAATAAAGAGGGGTATTTGTGCAAAGCAAAACTAGACTTTTCGATATAGTTTCAGACAAACAATGCATGATGATGATGATGCAATGCACAAAAACAACGCGATTTTCTAGTAGTGGTTTTGCGGGATGCCACACAATACCTTCCACACATCATGGTTTCTGAAACAACTCTTTCAGATCCTAGATAACTTTGATATTAAGACAATCCTTTGAATATCAAGAATCATGGAAACAAACATGATACTTATACACTAACACTTGGAATTGTTACTCTTGATTTAATACTAATTATTAAACTTCATGGAGTAACCGAAACTTACTGAAAGTTTGCAATAGGACTTTTAAACTTTAGATTAACACTTCAAAACAATACGATACCAGTTCGTAAAGTAACTAACCAGAATTCTATAATTCTATCATCTCAATTATAACTAAGCGCAAGGTGGTAAACGGATGCCAATGACTACAACAACTATGCAAATTCACTTTGATTTAATTTATGATAAATTGAGTTCTAATTAATAATTAAATTAATCTAGGTGAACTCCCACTCAAAACAATATCCCTCACATTGTTTTAGTGATCACACGAACCAAATCCACCACATCAAAACCGATCATCACGAGAGTTAATATAGCTTCAATGGCGAACAATCAACATGTTCATCATATCTACTATATGACTCATGCTCTACCTTTCGGTAATCCGTGTTCCTGAGGCCATGTCTGTACATGCTAGGCTCGTCAAGATCAAACCTTAGTTTCCGCATGAGCAAATCTGGCTTGCTCACGGTGTATACACTTGTAGAATCTAACACACCCGATCATCACGTGGTGCTTCGAAACAACAAGCTTTAGCAACGGTGCTAACTAAGGGTGAACACTTTATGACTTGAAATTCATGTGCATGAGGGATCATCTTATAATGCTACCGTCGTCTACTAAGCAATACAAGATGCATAAAGGATTAACATCACATGCAATTCATAATAAGTGATATGATATGGCCTTTCTTCTTTGTGCTTCCGATCTCCATCTTCAAGCACGAACATGATCTCCATCATCACCAGCATTGCATCAAGGTCAATGACGCTGCTCCATGGTTGTCGTCCACCAGCTTCAACTATTACAACTACTTTGAATAGACACGCGGGTCTTAACAGAATTTAAAGACAACCATATGGCTCCTGCCGGTTGCCAACTTACAATAAGGAACATTGCATACATCATATATAATCACAATCATGGCCATATCACATCACAGCACACCCCTGCAAAACAAAGTTAGACGCCTCTAATTTTCTTTGCATGTTTTACGTGGTTTGGGGCTTTCAATAAGTGTCGTTCTAACGAACAAGAACCACAACATTGATACTAGTATTGTCAATCACCCGTTGTAAATTGGATCTTAACTATGCTAGGATAAACAGGCACCCGCAAAGCCACTTATGCAATACAAGTTGCATGTCAAGCGTGGAGCAAGTCTCATGAACGATGTCATGTAAGGTTAGCTGGGCGCTTCATCCCAACATATCGCAAGATGCAAAGTACACAAGAAGCAATCGACAATAAAGCATCAACGCCCACAATGACCATTGTGTTCTACTCTGCAACAGATCTACATATAGACACGACTCTGATACCCGTAGGGGTTCGTAGCATGGAAAACAAAAATTTCTATCGCATACAAACAAACAAGCCAAGATCTATCTACTAGATTGTAGCAACGAGTCGATGGAATAACTTACCTCGAAGATTCCAAAGTGTTTAACGAGCAGATTCTCGTGGGTGATGTAGTACTCTTTCCGATCTCAAGATCGTGTAGACGATCCTTCCGGCGCTGCGTTAAGCGGCGCTCCCAATCGGTCACACGTTCGGGTACTGAAGACCTTCCTCTCCCTTGTTCCAGCAGTGAGAGGTTGTAGCACTCTCCTCGTGATTCCAAAGACTGGCGAGATACGGAAGTAGAGGGAGATCCATGAGTTCGCCTTAAGCAGGCGAGTATGGTGGAGTATGAGAGAGAGCTATTAGTGGTCTAGGGATTAGACACACCAATTAGAAGGCTCTAAACCGCATGCTAGAGCAATTAGAAGCTCTAAACCAAAACGGCTCTAAACCGGAGATTAGAGGATAGGAACTTGTGTGTCTAGAGGAGGAGGCCCTGCCCCTCCTTTTATAGGTGGGAGGGGCGGCCAAGGGGAGGGGAGTTCCTCCCCAAGTCGGCCTTGGTTGGCGCGTCGGCTTGGAGGTACTCCTCCCCCAAGTCGGTTCCAACCACCTCTTGCTTGTTTCCCACAGTTTCCTGTTTTAGCCGTTTGACTTTCAAACTGGCCGTTTGACTTTTCTGTTTAGGATTCAATTTAATCCTTTATTTCTAACAGCGAGAACACTTAGTACATGATGCAATCATTCCAATATGAAATGACACATTCATGTACCCCTTCCCCTCCGGAGTGCCGGACATTCCGGAACCTTCTAGAACATTCCCGATGAAAACACCGGAATCATTCCCGAACTCCGAAACGGGACTTTCCTTATATGAATCTTATTCTCCGGACCGTTCCGGATCACCTCGTGATATCCCGGATCCCATCCGAGACTCCGAACAACATTCGGTCTCTTTCTCATAATACCATAACTACTCAAACAACGTCGAATCCTTAAGTGTGTCTCCCTACGGTTCGTGAATTATGCGGACATGATCGAGACACTTCTCCGAACAATAACCAATAGAGGAATCTGGAAATTCATATGGCTCACATATTTCTCGATTACTTTTGCGATCGAATGAACCACTTACATACGATACCAATTTCCCTTTGTCTCACGATAGTTTACTTATCCGAGGTTATGATCGTGATCTCGCATACCTAGTTCAACCTCGTTACGATAAGTACTCTTTTCGTTCCGTGATATGTGATCCCTTGTGAGCCAGGTCACATGCTTGCAAGCCAATTGGATGACATTCCACGAGAGGGCCCAGTATATCTATCCGTCATATGGATGGACAAATCCCTCTTGATCCATGTGTTTCAACCAATACTTTAACACTCAATGCCACCTTTATAGCCACCCAGTTACGGTGTGGTGTTTGATGTCATCAAAGCATCCATCCGGTAAAGGTGATATGCATGATCTCATGGTCGAAGGAATTAGGTTACTATGTATCAGAAAGCATATAGCAATTGAACTATTTAAATGACTTGATCTTTATGCTACGCTTATCTATAGGAGTATGTCCGTCACATCATTCTCCTAATGATATGATCCTTTTGTTAATAACATCTCTATGTTCATGATCAGGAAACCATGATCATATAGTAACCAACAAGCTAGTTTAACAAGAGGCTTTACTAGGGACTCTTATTTTAGTTTACAAATCACACAAGTATTAATGTTTCCGGTTAATACAATTATAGCATGGTATGTAAACATTTATCATAAGTGTGAAGATATGATAATAACCACTTTATTATTGCCTCTTGGGCATATCTCCAACAAAGAAGGCTGGCACCATCAAAGGTATATTTGATATACATGTTATTGATGTTTTCCTTACTAGCCCTCGTTGTAGTGCCCGGGTATTTGATACTGGTTTAGTTGCTAATATTTGTAACTCGAAACAGGAGCTACGGAATAGGCAATGACTGCGAGGATGAGGTGACGATCTTGGCGTTGGCAACGGATCAAGAGTTGATGTGATGGCCGTCGGCACGCTCTCCTTAGTTTTACCTTCGAGATTAGTTTTAGACCTTAATAAATGTTATTATGTGCCTGCGTTGAGCATGAACATTATTTCTGGATCTTGTTTATTGCAAGACGGTTATTCATTTAAATCGGAGAATAATGGTTGTTCTATTTATATGAGTAACATCTTTTATGGTCATGCACTTATTGTGAATGGTTTATTTCTTCTAAATCTTGAAAGGGATGAAACACACATCCATAACATTGAGGCTAAGAGATGCAAAGTAGATAGTGATAATACTACTTATTTGTGGCACTGTCGTCTAGGTCATATTGGTGTAAAACGCATGAAGAAACTCCATTCTGATGGACTTTTGGAGTCTCTTGATTTTGAATCATTTGACACATGCGAACCATGCCTCATGGGCAAGATGATCAAAACCCCGTTCTCCGGTATAATGGAGCAAGAAACGGACTTGTTGGAAATCATACATACCGATGTATGCGGACCGATGACTGTTTCGACGCGCGGTGGATATCACTATTTTCTCACTTTTACCGATGACTTAAGTAGATATGGGTATATCTATTTAATGAAACATAAATCTGAAATGTTTGAAAAGTTCAAAGAATTTCAGAATGAAGTGGACAACCATCGTAACAGAAAGATTAAGTTTCTACGATCCGATCGTGGAGGTGAATATTTGAGTTATGATTTTCTCACGCATCTTAAAGCAAGTGGAATCGTTTCACAACTCACGCCACCCGGAACACCACAGCGCAATGGTGTGTCTAAACGCTGGAATCGAACCCTATTAGATATGGTCCGATCGATGATGTCTCTTACTGATTTGCCGTTATCATTTTGGGGTTATGCATTAGAAACCGCTGCATTCACTTTAAATAGGGCACCATCTAAATCCGTTGAGACGACACCGTATGAGCGTGGTTTGGTGCTAAACCTAAGTTGTCGTTTCTTAAAGTTTGGGGATCTGAAGCTTCGTCAAGAAGTTGATGTCGGACAAGCTCGAACCCAAATCGGAGAAATGCGTCTTCATAGGATACCCTAAGGAAACTATTGGGTATACCTTCTATCATAGAACCGAAGGCAAAGTGTTTATGCAAAACGGTTCCTTTCTTGAGAAGGAGTTTCTCTCGAAAGAAGTGAGTGGGAGGAAAGTAGAGCTAGACGAGGTTATTGAACCTTCTCTTGAATTGGAGAGTAGCGCACCTGAAATTGTTCGATGCCTTTGCACCAACAATAGAGGAAGCTAATGACAAAGATCATGAAGCTTGGACGATCTCTTGAGCGTCGCAGTCGACAAGGTCGCGTGCCCTCTGAGTGGTACGGCAACCTGTCTTGTTGTCTTGTTAGTAGAAGACGGTGAACCTACGAACTATGAGGAAGCGATGATGAGCCGGACTCGAAATGGCTAGAAGCCATGAAATCCGAATTGGGATCCATGGCGAAAACCAAGTATGGACTTTGGTGGACCCTCCTAGCGACCGAAAGGCGTTGAGTGCAAATGTATTTTCAAGAAGAAAGCGACGCGAGATGGTAATGTTACCGTCTATAAAGCACGGCTTGTCGCAAAAGGTTTTCGACAAGTTCAAGGTGTTGACTACGATGAGACTTTCTCTCCGTAGCGATGTTTAAGTCCATTCGGATTTTATTAGCAATTGCTGCGTTTCATGATTATGAAATATGGCGGATGGATGTCAAGACTTGCGTTCCTCAATGGCAATATTGATGAAGAGTTGTATACGATGCAACGAAGGTTTTGTCGATCCTAAGGATCTCGATAAAGTATGCAAACTTGATGTTCCATTTATGGTGAAGCAAGCATCTCGGAGTTGGAACCTTCGTTTTGATCAAGTGATCAAGAGCTTTGGATTTGTTCCAAATTTCTCTGAAGCTTGCATCTACAAGAAAGTGAGTGGGAGCTCGGTGGCGTTTACGGTACTATATGTGGATGACATATTGATTATTGGAAATGACATCAACATGCTTAACGATGTGAAGAGTTATTTGAGCAAGTTTTTTCAATGAAAGACCTAGGTGAAGCTTATATATTGGGCATCAAAATCTATAGAGATAGACAAAGGCGATAGCTTTAAGCGAGTACATACCTAGACAAAGTTACGAAAAGATTCGAATGGATAAGGCAAAGAAAGGTTCAGTGCCTATGTTGTCGTAAGATATTGAGCAAGGCTCAAGGTGTCAGCTACTGGTAAATGATAGGAAGCTATGAGCAAAGTGCCTTATGCCTCGGCCATAGGTTCGATCATGTATGCCATCTTGTGTACTACACCGGATGTGTCCAATGCTCTTAGTTTGTGGCGGTATCAAAGTGATCCGAGTGGAACCTTTGGACAACCGTGAAGAACATCCTAAAGTACCTAAATAGAACTAAAGAAATGTTCTTAGTCTATGGGGTGATGAACAAATGCGTCAGAAAGGTTACGTCGATGCTAGTTTCAACAAACAAGGATGATTCTAAATCTCAGACAGGATATGTGTATATTTTGAATGGAGGAGCTATGAGTTGGAGAAGCTGCAATCAAAGCGTGATCGCGGGATCTATGAGAAGCGGAATACATAGCTCTGCGAGCGTCAAGTGAAGGAGTTTGGATCGAAACTTCATCACGAGCTTGGAGTGGTTCAAGTGCATTGGACCCTTTGGAGATATTGTGTGACAACACTGGCGCCATAGCACTCGCTAAGGAACCAAGATATCATCCAAAGACCAAGCATATCAACATAAGTTTCATATAATCTGAGATTATATAGCAGATGGAGATCTGAAGATTAGCAAAGTACATACATATCTGAATGTCGCAGATCCATTGACTAAACCTCTTCCACGTGTAAAACATGATCAGCACCTCAGTGCCATGGGTGTGAGATTGTTGCCAGATGTAAACTAGATTATTGACTCTAGTGCAAGTGGGAGACTGTTGGAATTATGCCCTAGAGGCAATAATAAAGATGTTATTATTATAATTCTTGTTCATGATAAATGTTTATATTCCATGCTAGAATTGTATTAAGAGGAAACTTTAATACTTGTGTGGTTTGTGAACAACACCGTGTCCCTAGTACACCTCTATGGACTAGCTCATTGATCAATGATGGTTAAGGTTTCCTAACCATAGACATGAGTTGTCAATTGATAATGAGATCATATCATTGGGAGAATGATATGGTGGACAAACCCAAACTAAGCGAAGCAATTAGATCGTGTCATCGTGTTCGTTTTTGCGAAGCTTTTCTTATGTCAAATATTGTATTCCTTAGACCATGAGATAATACAACTCCCTGGTATCGGAAGAAAGCTTTGAGGTCATCAAACGTCATCCTATGAGAGGGTGATCATAAAGGTGTCTCTCAAGTGATCGGAAAGTATCTGTTGGGTTGTATGTATCGAGATGGGATTTGTCCCTCCCAAGTCGGAGAGATATACTTCGGGCCCACTCGTGTCGATATCAACACCGCTTGCAAGCATGTGGTTAAGGAGTTAATCACAAAGTGATATCGGATTGAATGAGTAAAGTACTTCGTGAGCGAGATTGAACTAGGTATGGCCATGCAAGCGATCGAATCTCGGGCAAGTAAAATATCGAGACGAAGGGAATATATATATGGGATTGATTGAATCCTGGCATCGTGGTTCATCCGATATGATCATCGATGAATGTGTGAGTCAATATGGGTTTCGACCCGATCTTGATTATTGATAGAAGATTATGTGCGATATTCTCGAACCGCAGGTCACACATAACGTGTCTCAACGCTAGGATAGATTGGATAATTGGTTTATGAGTTTTTTCCGGGTCTCGGATGGGATCCGGGACATCACAAGAGGTTCGGAGTGGTCGGAGAATAAGATTCATATAAGGCGGTGCAGTTTTGGAGTTGAATTGTTAGGGTTAACCGTATTATCTGGAAGCTTCTAGAACCTTCCGGAAGGGACCAACGTGGCCCCACCTTAGGGAGGGGCATGGGCCTATGAGGGAGTTCCTGGCATTGGGCCAGGGCACAAGGCCCCATAGGGACCAGCCGGCCAAGAGGGTTTAAACCCTAGATAGAGCTTCTAGAAGGGGGTTTCCTGCCTCCTCCTCCTCCTTTGGGGCCGCCGGTTTGGACTTGGGGAGGGGCAAGGGCAGCCCACCCTCTATATAGAGGGCTGGGGCACCACCCCCCCACACACCTTCCCTCAAGCCCGCCGCCTGCGCCCTCTCTCTATCCTCCCGATTGCGTGTGGCGAAGCCTGCTGAAACTCTCCACCATATACACCACGCCGTCGTGTTGTAGATCCAATCCTCTCCACCATACTTGCTGGTCAGGAAGGAGGAGACGCCGAGGTGCTGCATGTGTGCATCTCACGGAGGCACCGCCACTTGTGGTGCTAGATCGGATCGGATCGCGAGGAGGATAAGCGAGCGACTACATCACCCACGTTAAATGAGCGTTCGTGTCTTGAATCTTCAAGGGTATGAAGATCTAATCCAATCTCTCTCGTTGTTTGCATATCCTATATTATATCTTGGCTTCCCTCTGTTCGCATCCGTAGAAAATTTTGATTTACTATGCCGCGAAACCCATCAGACATGACACGCAGTCGATAGTGTCTCCCCCACCATTTCTTAGAAAGACCCGATGTGTCTAACATGGCGTTAACCAAATCTGTTAGAGTATGGTTCTTTCTTTCGACTACTCCATTTGACTGGTGTGAGTAGGGAGGCGTCCTCTTATGAATTATGCCATGTTACGCACAAAAGGAATCAAACTCATTGGAAAAATACTCTCCACCACGATCAGACCTAAGCCTCTTAATCTTTCGATCAAGTTGATTTTCTGCCCCAGCTTTATAGATTTTGAAGAAACTCAAAGCCTCATCTTTTTATTTCAGAAGATACACATGACAATATATCGTAGAGTCATTCATAAAAGTCATGAAATATTTCTTTCCACCTTTTGTCAACACACCATTTATCTCACAAAGATCATAATGTATGAGCTCTAGTGGTGTTAAATTTCTCACTTCTGTAGTCGTATGTGACTTGCGAGGTTATTTAGCTTGCACGCAGACTTGGCACTTAGATCCCTTAACAGTTGTGAAATTAGGGATTAAATTCATTTTGGCTAGTCGCGTCATACAACCAAAATTAATATGACAAAGATGAGAGTGTCAGACATTTGATTCAAAATTCGTGTAAATATGATTAACAAAATTATTACAAATGTCTGACAAAGATAAGCGGAATAAGCCTCTGCACTCATAGCCTTTACTAACAAAGGTTCCATACTTCGAAATTACAAATTTATTGGACTCGAATACAACAAGATTTTTATTTATTGAGGGAACATGATGCACGTTCTTCAGGCGCACAGTCTTTCCCGAAGTGAACTTCAGATCGACCGTACCAACACCATGAACAGAAGCATGCGAACCATTTCCCATCAGCACGGTTTGAGTCCCTCTGACCTGATATGAAGAAAACATGGAAATATCATAACAGACATGTACATGAGCGCCCGTGTCAATCCACCAATCAAGAGAATGACATAATGAAAGAACAGTAGGTAATATACCATACCCAACATCTTTCATCTCAACGTCGCCCCTGACAACATTAGCAGTCTTGCTGCCCTTCCCATGTTGGCTCTTGTCAAAGCGGTTGGGACAAGTAGGATCCCAATGATAAGGATCACCCCACACATGACAAACACCTTTCCTCTTATCAGTCTTCTTCTTGAAGCTGGTAGACTGTGAAGCCTTGTTTTTTCCATCGAAATTTCCTTTGCCGTCAAACTTGCCATTGTTCTTGAATTTGTGAGGCTGGAAGTTCCTTTTCTGTACCAGATTGGCATTAGAACCTCCCTCGGTACCTTGAGAACGTGTGTCTTTTTCTCTCGCCTTCTCTTCCACATCAAGAGTCCCAATGAGATCCTTCACAGAGAACTCTTGTCTCTTGTGATTCAGAGAAGTAGAAAAATTCCTCCATGACTGGGGAAGTTTGGCAATAATGCCTCCGGCAACAAACTTCTCCGGTAACACACAAGTGAAGTGCTCAAGATACCTGGCAAGTGACTGTATCTCATGAGCCTGCTCCACAATGGGGCGGTCCTCAACCATCTTATAGTAATAGAATTGTTCCATGACATACAGTTCACTTCCAGCATCGGAGACTCCAAATTTTCTCTCGAGCGCATCCCACATATCCTTGCCATTGCTAAATGATAGATATGATTCGGCAATATTGTCGCCAAGAATGCTGATCAAGGCAGCCTTGAAAGTGGTATCAAGTTTTGACGCCTCTTCGAGCGGGATTAAGTTCTCCTCGGTCGCCATAGATGGCATTATAGCACTCATGGTGCAAACGAGCCTTGCTCTCGCGCCATCGTTTGTAATTGCTACATTCGAACACAGGTGGCTTCGTAGAAGCAACAAAGCCACTTGGGGCAAATTGCCTGAAATAAGGTTTTTGGATTGTTGAAAAAAAGAGAAATTTACCAAGCGAATTACCCATAATAAACGCTAGATAAAACATGATTTGAATAATAGGCAATATACTAATCATGTGAAATAGCGAATACATATTAAGGCATATAACCAAACAGACTGCAAGGCATAAAACTTTAGATGCAATCAGAACAAGGCTGAGAAAGAAAATATACACGATAGTAGCAGCAGAGGAATTGCCGGCGTTGGAACCGTCGTTAGCCATGTCGTCGAGGAAGAGGGTGCTGATGTCGGGGAAGAAGTCCTCGTCGGGGAAGACGTCGCCGCAGTCGCTATTCGTGAGGGAGTCCGTGATGAAGCCAGTAGTCGCGTCGATATCTCTCCCCAAAAACCTTATCGCCCTTCTCCCATACAGGACTCGAAGCAGCAGGGTCTCGGAGGCTCTTTATCAGGCTCATGCACGCCGCAAAACAGATGGAGAAGATCTAAGTAGCTGATGCTCGAACCGGCGCAAAGGATGTGTGGCAGTGTGTCTGAGAGGAGGCACGACCTCTCTCTTATATAGGCACTCATGGGAAGGCAGACAGGCTGCACAGAAGATGAAATGAACGGACAGAAGTTGAAACGAACAGGCGGCAGCCCACCGGACATCCTCCACTCAGTTCATATTTATTTATCTCGTATTAAAAGTCCACTCGAGCAAAACGTTTCAGCTTCTGTACAACTATTCATATACCATGCATGTGTGGCAAAATAAAGCTCGGCTCGGTGAGATTCCGCAAGAACCATGGCATGCGTCGTTCTGCGAGGAGAGAGGCGAGAAGGAGGAGCACGCGTGTATATGTCTTCTCTTCTCAAGCTCGTACAAGTGGTGAAAAAGCTCACCTTATAAGCTGGCCCAACTTCCACTCAACTAGCAATGTGGAACTAAACATTTGTTCCAGCTCTTGCCTTGCATGAATGGGCCAAATAGGCCTCTAGGATTTCAGGAATTTATTGGCATATAATAAATGGGCTAGGCCTATTTAGGCAAAAATTCCAACAGAAATAAAACAAGATACATAGTGCAATCATTTAGATCAGGTGCATTTTGAGTAAATTGAATTTGTTCTTCCACATCTCCATGAATCATCTCATTTAAATCAAGAAGTACAGACCTCCTTGCTCCAGCTTGGTCATCACCAAACAATAGGTAATAAGATGATCTAGGGCATGTGTTGTAAGTGTTTGCTCTGTTTATTCCTCTTGTAGGCTATGTTGGCTCAACTTGTGTTGATTTTCTTTTGGATTCTCTTCCTCTTGTAGCTTGTGATGTACTTGCAGCTATGCTTGGACCATATTCGGTGGTATTATTATTATTGCCATTTCATGTTCATCTACCTCTAGTTGAATATGCAGTTGCAACTCTTATCATGCCTCTTGACAGGCTTCCCCTGCTCCATGTCATGGATGTGATCACTTTTGCACCAGGTACCTGAAGTGATTCTCCTGCAACTACCATAAAGGAGCTGTCATCAGGTAAGGGGTGTTCTACTCTTGGCAGAGGGTACAAAGTTGCATCTTGTAATATAAAGCAAGATTAGAATTCTACAAAATACTTGATATTTGCAAGATAAAATTCATTTAAGATTAGATTAAACCTCATGTCTAATCTTGTAAAGCATGCTTTGTTTTTTATGTCTTGGATCATTTCTTGGGTTTGGACTTAGGGGCAATATGTTCTACAACATAGATGGATCATCAAAATTGTCTTAATCAACTACCACATACACTATCACATTTTTTTGATCTACAACTCTTTGACTCTTTCTCTAAGAGGCACCAAGTTATAGTTATAAAGTTTTTTTGTATGTTTCGATTGTGTAGCAGCTGGACACCAGTTTCTTTGGGTTATTCTATCAGTCATTTAATAGCAATAGCATGGTGACAAGGAATTCCTTACAATTCCCACCTTTTGTAGTCACAAGTTTTAGCCACCATATCAATATTATATGTTCTCTCATACTCATTTGAGTTGACATGGTAGAGGCCATCCCTAGCATGTGTTGCATCTAGTTTCTTTGCCTATTATGTCAGTTTGTCAATCTTTTTTGGACAAACTTTACATGTCCATTTCTCGCATTCTTTCTGCTTACCAAAATTCCTATGCAAAATATTGTAGAATATAACCTCTAGCATAGGTAATATTGGGAATTCCCTAGCTTCTAGGATGTAAATGAAAAAATATGATGAAAATATCAGTGTCAAACTTTAGACCGTTAAAACCGAATACTGAATTAAAAGGTATGACACATGAAAGTCACATGTTGATGAGTGCATTTTCAGCATATTTACCTTGTGTTTTGCATGAGTAGCGATAGTATTTTGTATTTTACCGCGCTCACGTGCCTCTTTTATACTTGTTTCACCAGAATCATGGAATTGAATGTGTGGATGAATAAATTAATTGGAGAAGTCAACTATGGGCATAAATTGCTACTTGAAGGCTATTAAACATGCTCCAAAATAATATCCACACATTTGGAGAGAAGAGGGAGCAAAACCCCCACGCATAGCCACAGTTAGAGGCTTTAACGACCGACTGTACTGGTAGGACTTCCCATACGGTGCGCCCGTACGACATGGCATCGAAGCCACCTATTCAAATAGTTTCACCCCATGCAAACAGATCTAACATTCAGAGACACCATAGTTCGCAAAAAACCACCTATGTAAGGGATCTAGAGGGGGAATTGTTGGAGATATGCCCAAGAGGCAATAATAAAGTGGTTATTATCATATCTTCACACTTATCATAAATGTTTACATACCATGCTATAATTGTATTAACCGGAAACATTAATACTTGTGTGATTTGTAAACTAAAATAAGAGTCCCTAGTAAAGCCTCTTGTTAAACTAGCTTGTTGGTTAATATATGATCATGGTTTCCTGATCATGAACATAGAGATGTTATTAACAACAGGATCATATCATTAGGAGAATGATGTGATGGACATACTCCTATAGATAAGCGTAGCATAAAGATCAAGTCATTTCAATAGTTCAATTGCTATATGCTTTCTGATACATAGTAACCTAATTCCCGACCATGAGATCATGCATATCACCTTTTGGATGGATGCTTTGATGTCATCAAACACCACACCGTAACAGGTGGCTATAAAGGTGGCATTGAGTGTTGAAAGTATTGGTTGAAACACATAGATCAAGAGTGGGATTTGTCCATCCATATGATATAGATATATATACTGGTCTCTCTCGTGAATGTCATCCAATTAGCAAGCTGCTTGTGAGCTGCTGGCAAGGGATCACATATCACGAAACGAGAAAGAGTAGTACTATCAAGAACGAGGTTGAACTAGGTATGCAGAGATACCGACGATCATAACCTTGGATAAGTAAACTATCGTGAGACAAAGGGAAATTGGTATCGTATGTAAGTGGTTCATTCGATCGCAGTAATCGTGAAATATGTAGAGCCATATGAATTTCCAGATTCCTCTATTGGTTATTGTTCGGAGAAGTGTCTCGATCATGGCGCATAATTCACGAACCGTAGGGAGACACACTTAAGGATTCGATGTTGTTTTGAGTAGTTATGGTATTATGAAAGAGACCGAATGTTGTTGAGTCTTGGATGGGATCCGGATATCACGAGGTGATCCGGAATGGTCCGGAGAATAAGATTCATATAAGGAAAGTCCTGTTTGAGTTCGGGAATGATTAGGTGTTTTCATCGAATGTTCTAGAAGGTTCGGATTGTCCCAACTCCGGGGAGGGTACATGAATGTGTCATTACATATTGAATGATTGCATCATGTACTAAGTGTTCTTGCTGTTCGAATAAAGGATTAAATTGAATCCTAAACAGAAAAGTCAAATGGCAGTTTAAAAGTCAAACGGCTAAAACAGAAGCGTGGGAAACAAGCAAGGTGGTTGGAACCGACTTGGGGAGGAGTCCCTCCAAGCTCAAGGCCAACCAAGGCCGACTTGGGAGGAATCCCTCCCTTGGCCCTCCCACCTATAAAAGGAGGCAGGGCCTCCTCCTCTAGACACACAAGTTCCTATCCTCTAATCTCCGGTTTAGAGCCGTTTTGGTTTAGAGCTTCTAATTGCCCTAGCCTTGGTTTAGAGCCTTCTAATTGGTGTGTCTAATCTCTAGACCACTAATAGCTCTCTCTCATACTCCACCATACTCGCTCGCTAAGGCGAAGCCTGCGGGATCTCCCTCTACTTAGTACCACGCCCGTTGTCTTTGCCGGAATCGCGAGAGTGCTACAACCTCCATTTTCTTTGGAACAAGGAGAGGAAGGTCTTCGTCAGTACGAACGTGTGACCGACTGCGAGCGCTGTCGGAGCGCAGCGGAAGGATCGTATACGATCTTGAGATCGGAAGAATGCGACTACATCACCCACGAGAATCTGCTCTCGTTAAACACTTTGGAATCTTCGAGGGTAAGTTATTCCATCGACTCGTTGCTACAATCTAGTAGATAGATCTTGGCTTGTTTGTTTGTATGCGATAGAAAATTTTTGTTTTCCATGCTACGAACCCCTACAGTGGTATCAGAGCCGTGTCTATATGTAGATCTGTTGCATGAGTAGAACACAATGGTCATTGTGGGCGTTGATGCCATTATTGTCGATTGCTTCTTGTGTACTTTGCATCTTGCGGTATGTTGGGATGAAGCGGCCCGGGCTAACCTTACATGACATCGTTCATGAGACTTGCTCCACGCTTGACATGCAACTTGTATTGCATAAGTGGCTTTATGGTGCTGTTTCTCCTAGCATAGTTAAGATCCAATTTACAACGGGTGATCAACAATGCTAGTATCAATGTTGTGGTTCTTGTTCGTAAGTTAGAACGACACTTATTGAAAGACCCAAACCACGTAAAATATGCAAAGGAAGTAGAGGCGTCTAACTTTGTTTTGCAGGGGTGTGCAATGATGTGATATGGCCATGATTGTGATTATATATGATGTATGCAATGTTCCTTATTGTAAGTCGGCGGCAGAGCCATATGGTTGTCTTTAATTTATTAAGACCCACGTGTCTATTCAAAGTAGTTGTAATAGTTGAAGCCGGTGGAAGACAACCATGGAGCAGCGTCATTGACCTTGATGCAATGCCGGTAATGATGAAGATCATGTTCGTGCTTGAAGATGGAGATCGGAAACACAAAGAAGAAAGGCCATATCATATCACATATTATGAATTGCATGTGATGTTAATCCTTTATGCATCTTGTATTGCTTAGTAGATTTACGGTAGCATTATAAGATGATCCCTCATGCACATGAATTTCAAGTCATAAAGTGTTCACCCTTAGTTAGCACCGTTGCTAAAGCTTGTTGTTTGAAGCACCACGTGATGATCGGTGTGTTAGATTCTACAAGTGTATACAACGTGAGCAAGCCAGATTTGCTCATGCGAAACTAAGGTTTAATCTTGTGAGCCTAGCATGCAGACATGGCCTCGGGAACACGGATTACGAAAGGTAGAGCATGAGTCATATAGTAGATATGATGAACATGTTGATTGTTCGCCATTGAAGCTATATCAACTCTCGTGATGATCGGTTTTGATGTGGTGGATTTGGTTCGTGTGATCACTAAAACAATGTGAGGGATATTGTTTTGAGTGGGAGTTCACCTAGATTAATTTAATTATTAATTAGAACTCAATTTATCATAAACTAAATCAAAGTGAATTTGCATAGTTGTTGTAGTCATTGGCATCCGTTTACCACCTTGCTTAGTTATAATTGAGATGATAGAACTATAGAATTCTGGTTAGTTACTTTCTGACTGGTATCATATTGTTTTGAAGTGTTAATCTAAAGTTTAAAAGTCCTATTGCAAACTTTCAAGAAGTTCGGTTACTCCATGAAGTTTAATAATTAGTATTAAATCAAGAGTAACAATTCCAAGTGTTAGTATATAAGTATCATGTTTGTCTCCATGATTCTTGATATTCAAAGGATTCTCTTAATATCAAGGTTATCTAGGATCTGAAAGAGTTGTTTCAGAAACCATGATGTGTGGAGGATATTGTGATATCTGAAACAAAGTTTTGGTTACAACATGATAGAGTATAATATGGCAAAATTCATGTTCTCATATTTTGATGAGAATTTGCAAAAGGTTGGAGACACTAGTTGTCCTAATCGTCCAAAAGGATTTGGAGAGCAACATTATACTCATGATTCACCGTTATAAGCTAAAAGTAGCTTGATCATGGATAATTTAACGATAAGGATGAATATTTGATGTAGGTAAAATATTTACTACACCAAGAGATTACTAAAGAAAGGAATTTGGAAGAACACCAAACATTTGATGATGGTGATCTACTTCAAAGTGCAAGTCCAAAGACATTGGTATTTAATTATACATGCTTTGGATTATGTGTCATATGTATGACTCCACTATTGATGTTGATAGATTCTTTCAAGCGAAGGAAATCTTGAAAGAATCTCATAAATATATGGCAGAAAAGTAAAGACTAGAATTGTTCAGTTTAAGTATATAGATGATATACATGTTATGGCTATATTCTTTGCTTATTAAACAATGTGGTTCTTAAGTATTTGATACTGAATTTGTTGGTGTGAATCGTCATACGAAACAACACAATTCATGAACTACAATGGCCTAAGTAACTAGCAAAAGAATATGTGATGATGTTCATCGAGAACAAATAAAGGGTTATTGTGTTGCTCGTTAAACATCAAAGTTTGCCTTCAAGATTTGTTTTATCAGGTATTATGAGAACAAAAGGGTTGTTCAAATAATTGCCGTAATCCATAAAAGATGGATGATTCACAAATCTCGTTGGAAAAATCACATCCATAAAACTAGTGCTAAAGATGTCGAAAGACAAATTGATTGAAAGATCACTTAGGAAGTGACATCGCCGTTTAATTTATATTGGAAAGAAAACATGAAGAAACTCCATGTGGATGGAATTTTGGAGTCTTTTGATTTTTGATCACATGACGCTTGTGAAACTTTCCTAGAGATAATTGAAACTTCGTTCATAGGCCAAAAGGGAACGAATGACTAGCTTATTGGAACTTGTACATATTGTTGTACGAAGTCCATTATGTGTAGTCAAGAGCGATGGATTTCAACTTCATATGCTTTCTCCGAAAATTTGAGTGAATATATGAATATTTACTTAATAAGAATGAAGTGTGAAACATTTGAAAAGTTCAAAGACTTTCAAGATGAAGTGCAAAATCATAGTAACAAGATTATAAATACTTTATGATAAAGATCATAAAGGAAGATATTTGAGTTACAAAGTTTAGCATAATACCTAAGATTTATGGAATCGTTCCGTGGATTTGCATTTTCCCGAAACACCATAAGAGTATGGAGCGTTCGAGATATGTAATTAAACCTTGTTTGACATGGTGAGATCGAAGGTATAATTCATAAAATGCCATTGTATTTTAAAGATTAAAAGCTTTAGAGATTACCGTTTTTCCACTGAAAAGAGCTCCATCATAGGCCGGTGAAATGACACCATATGTTATGGTTTGGGATAAAACCCAAGTTGTCCTTTCTTAAACATTGGTATGCTATGCATAAGAAAGATGTTTGCAACCAAAGTCGGATGAACCTGTCTTTGTTAAGTATTCCTCCATAACACCGGAGACAAAAGTGTTTGTCACTTAGAACGTCAAGTTTCTTTGGGAAGGAATTTTTCGTGAAAAGTTAAGTGGGAGGACAATAGAACTTTGATAAGGTTAAAAGAACCTTAGCTATATGTGCAGAGTTGCAAAGAAAAGTGTTAGGAGGCAGCAACAATGCTCATGGCTCACGTGCCTCAAAGGTTGTGGTTATGAAGGTCAAAGTTTCTGTTGAACCAAGTAGGTCGAGTAAACAATCAAATACCAAGATTTGAGGGTTGAATCATTATTTGAGAATAATGAACGTAGTACATGCAAAGAAGCGATGATGGGCCCTGACTCCGTAAAATGGCATGAAGCCATAAAATCCGTGATAGTTCCATACACGAGAAATCAAGTTTTGAACTTGAAGGACCCTCGAGAAAGGTGTAAGACCTTACAGTTGTGTTTGGATCTATAAAGAAATAGACATGGATGTTTCACATCTATGAAATAGTCGACATGTTGGGAAGGAGTTCGCAAAATGTTCAAAGGTTGACTATGACAAGATTTGATCTTTCATAGTGATATTTAGTCTAGACGGATTAATGTAGCAACCACTACATATAATTTTGTTATATGGTAGTTGAATAAACAAAACAAGTTCTTCTAATAGAATCGTTACCTCGGACATGTGCATAACACGATCCAGAGGGTTTTGTAAATTCAGAGGATGCTAAAAGTATATGCAAACTTCAATGGTTGAAGTGAGCGTCACGGAGTTGGAATCTTCACTGTGATGAAACTGTTAAAGGAGTTTAAAAGTTCATCAGAGACGATGGAGATGCTTGCATTTGCAAGAAATTAAGTGGGAGCGCTAAGACATGTTTCTAATACATTATGTGGAAGACATATTGTTTATTGGAAATAATGTATCTTTTATTAACACATATTAAGAATTTCATCCCGATGAAAGACTTAGGCAAAACCCGAATATTTGGCATCAATAGACGCTAATATGGTTGTGCCAGAAGTACATAGATAAGATATTGAATGAGTTCAATATAGAAACTACAAGAAAGGTTCTTGTCATACGAGAAAGGATTGAAAGAGTTCAAATGTTGATGATATATTCAAGTGTATTGACATTTGGTAAAGTGAAACAAATAATCAAGTATAGATTGATACTTGATGTATGAAATCACAAAGAGTATTTATATCAATCGTACTGTGATATGTACAAATCCAGATATGTCATATGCTCTAAATGTTGTGAGCATATACCAGAATGATTCGTAAGATGATCATTGGACAATAGTAAGGATATTCTTATGATCTTTTGGAAGAACTAAGAGTATAATATTTGTAGAAGTGACAAATAGATGGTTAGTTCATTGTAAAAGTACTAAATTGATACTAGTTTTGTCACAAAGTACAAATTAAGTTATCTCAATCTAAACTAAGGGTGGCACAATATAATGGGAAGTGAGTTCCATAATGGATTTGGATGAGTTCCAAAGTTAAGACATTGTGACAGATACTACAACAAAAGGCTAAGTATATGACTGCTATAATAGCAGCTAAAGAGGGCATTTGTGTCAAGTAGTTTGTTATGAAACTAGGTGTAGTTCACAGCGGGATAATACTATGAAGATATATTGTACGACAATATTATCAACATGTTTTAACCCCAAAAGAACTAAAGGTCACACCAAAGGACCAAATTTGTACGAAGCCATCTCATTAGAGAATGAGTGATGCGAGGGCATAAAGACATGCAATTACACACGGACTGGAAGTGTCGATCCGGAGATCGATTGACCACTAGCAATCGTGTACATACAACAGGAAAGCCATAGGTGTTGAATACACAAAGGTTTGAAACTAGATTATTGACTCTAGTGCAAGTGGGAGACTGTTGGAGATATGCCCAAGAGGCAATAATAAAGTGGTTATTATCATATCTTCACACTTATGATAAATGTTTACATACCATGCTATAATTGTATTAACCGGAAACATTAATACTTGTGTGATTTGTAAACTAAATAAGATTCCCTAGTAAAGCCTCTTGTTAAACTAGCTTGTTGGTTAATATATGATCATGGTTTCCTGATCATGAACATAGAGATGTTATTAACAGCAGGATCATATCATTAGGAGAATGATGTGATGGACATACTCCTATAGATAAGCTTAGCATAAAGATCAAGTCATTTCAATAGTTCAATTGCTATATGCTTTACGATACATAGTAACCTAATTCCTTGACCATGAGATCATGCATATCACCTTTTAGGATGGATGCTTTGATGTCATCAAACACCACACCGTAACAGTGGTGGCTATAAAGGTGGCATTGAGTGTTCGAAAGTATTGGTTGAAACACATGGATCAAGAGTGGGATTTGTCCATCCATATGACGGATAGATATACTCTGGGCCCTCTCGGTGAAATGTCATCCAATTAGCTTGCAAGCATGTGGTGCTCACAAGGGATCACATATCACGGAACAAGAAAAGAGTACTTATCAAGAACGAGGTTGAACTAGGTATGCAGAGATCTAAGCGATCATAACCTTGGATAAGTAAACTATCGTGAGACAAAGGGAAATTGGTATCGTATGTAAGTGGTTCATTCGATTGCAAAGTAATCATAGAATTATGTGGAGCCATATGAATTTCCAGATTCCTCTATTGGTTATTGTTCGAGAAGTGTCTCGATCATGTCCGCATAATTCACGAACCGTAGGAGACACATAAGGATTCGACGTTGTTTTGAGTAGTTATGGTATTATGAGAAAGAGACCGAATGTTGTTGAGTCTCGGATGGGATCCGGGATATCACTAGGTGATCCGGAATGGTCCGGAGAATAAGATTCATATAAGGAAAGTCCCGTTTCGGAGTTCGGGAATGATTCTGGTGTTTTCATCGGGAATGTTCTAGAAGGTTCCGGATTGTCCGAAGCACTCGGGGAGGTACATGAATGTGTCATTACATATTGAGTGATTGCATCATGTACTAAGTATTCTTGCTGTTCGAATAAAGGATTAAATTGAATCCTAAAGCAGAAAAGTCAAATGGCCAGTTTAAAAGTCAAGCGGCTAAACAGAAACTGGGAAACAAGCAAGAGGTGGTTGAACCGACTTGGGAGGAGTACCTCCAAGCCGGGCGCGGCCAACCAAGGCCGACTTGGGGAGGACTCCTCCCTTGGCCGCTCCTCCCACCTATAAAAGGAGGGGCAGGGCCTCCTCCTCTAGACACACAAGTTCCTATCCTCTAATCTCCGGTTTAGAGCCGTTTTGGTTTAGAGCTTCTAATTGCCTTAGCCTTCGGTTTAGAGCCTTCTAATTGGTGTGTCTAATCTCTAGACCACTAATAGCTCTCTCTCATACTCCACCATACTCGCTCCGGCTTAAGGCGAAGCCCTGCAGGATCTCCCCTCTACTTTCGGTACCACGGCGTTGTGCTGCCGGAATCGCGAGGAGAGTGCTACAACCTCCGCTGCCTGCTGGAACAAGGGAGAGGAAGGTATTCGTCGAGTACCGAACGTGTGACCGATCAAGGAAGCGCTAGGAACGCCGGAAGGATCGTATACACGATCTTGAGATCGGGAAGAGTACGACTACATCACCCACGAGAATCCGCTCTCGTTAAACACTTTGGAATCTTCGAGGGTAAGTTATTCCATCGACTCGTTGCTACAATCTAGTAGATAGATCTTGGCTTGTTTGTTTGTATGCGATAGAAAATTTTTGTTTTCCATGCTACGAACCCCTACAGGAATTCGCCTATAGACTTCGATCCTCACCTCTACAAAGATCCTTGGAGGCGTGTGAATCATCTTTACCATCATCATCATCAACCACTACAACTCCACCATCACCATCAATCCTCTCATCTCCATTATATTCATCTTTTAGTATTTTTTAGACTTTGTTGTGGATTTGCACGAGTATTTACCGATCCATTTGTATTCCATTCATAATACTATGATGATATTGATTATCTCCATGTGTGAGTAGTTTACCTTGTTCTTGGGGATATGGAGAAACCCTAGTATGCATTAGTAGTTTACCTTGTTCTTGGGAAGATGGAGAAACCCTAGCATGGTTATGAATCAAAATAAAGATGATCTATAATTTTGTTTATTAATATGTATTAGTTTTATCTTTTGGTGTTGTGTGAACTCGACCATATAACATTTGCCTTCGAGACAATTGAGGTAACTACCCTTGGGCATGTGATGGTGTGAAGGTTCTAAGTGACATATTGCATCAGATCATTACTCATGTATTTCAAGGAGGATAAGGGAAGACTCACAAATCCTAGTCCATGATCATAGTGTAAACCCTTAATAGCAGAGGATCAAGGGTGGCTCACCTAAGATTACTGATGTGGTTATGAGAGGTCAAATATAGGATGACTGGTCTTTGATCATCTACTTTGGAGCTTCTTCCATACATATACATGAATGACAACATGAATATATCCTAATCATAACAAAATATAATTGCTAGTGGTGGATCGAACACTTTCTAAGAATGCTTTAGTCCAATTGCAGTCCAATTACCTTACATGGCAAACCTCTCTCTATTTACTTGCGTTACTTATTATTGCGTTGTTTATGTAAGCTCAGACACTCTTAAACACACCAATTTAAAATAAAATACAACTTTCAAACACTGTAAATATTGGTGAGGGACATTAATACCTTTATCATAACTCTCCGTGAGTGCGGAGAGTCTATTCACGCTGAATCAAGCGATGTATATCATATGGAAAATGATTAGCTTCTGCGGGGGATAGGACACATCGATCCCCATCGCCTACCTCGTGCTAGCCCAGCACCAGGTCAGGTGTGGGCCTGGCAGTTTATCTCTGTATATGCCTTGTCCTAGCGTCTTTCCCTCCTCGCTCTGCCTCGGGCTTATAGCTCGCATGCGACGTCTTTACGTGGAATTGGAAGGAACGCGACATCGTTGCAAAGAATAGCTGGCATGCGACACTTCTGAAGCGGCAAATAGCTCCCGTGCGACACTTCCACTTAACCCCACGAGACCGTCAACAAATTCGAATCAGCTGAGCAGATGGGACCCACCTCTCCGTCACGACGGAACTCACCGATGTCCACCTCATATCGTGGGACCCACGCCGTGGTTGAAGAGAGTCGTGGCCCCTTCCGTCCCTCACGAGCGCTCCGCCACCCGTTCAACATCTCATCCCCTTCCGTTTCTTCTCCGTGAGCAAGTGCGGCAACGCCCCGAGGATGTCGAGCTGCTTCCTCCCTCCGCTCATGGCCTCTGTGCGGTGCCGATGAGGAGGTGCCTGATTGCCCGTCAGCGCCCCTGAAGTGGCTTGTCACATCCACCGACAAGAACGACAACATTGGCCGGGAATTTGTGAAGTGTGAGAGCAAGCCCGAGCCGGGAAAGGTGAGATCCGAGTGTTCCGAGCGCCAATTTCTCGCTTTTATTTCAAAATTTCATGTGTTTCATCAAATTTGGGATTTAGGTTTCATCTCTGCGATTTCAGGAACTGCCAAAATGTGGGCATTTTGAGTGGCTTGATGAGTACATCGAGCGAATTGGGGTGGAGGTAGCATCACGGGAGCTCGAAAACCCGTCCGTGGTGGAGCAATTGGGATGTGGCAACCCCATTTCCGCTACTACTACGGTGGATGCGGAAGTGAAGGCCGAGCTGAAGAAGATGAACAAGCAGCTAAGGCAAATCATCGAATTGAAGAAGCAGGACAATCTGATGGCCGGTTTTTTTATTTTTGTATAATTTCTCTCGGATTAGTTTATCTCCTGATCATTAGTCATTAGATAGCGCAATCAGTGTTCGAGTGATGCTTTGTAATAGATGTAATGGTCTTTGTCTTTTTCTTGAATAAAATGCAACACAAATTCGGGCTAATTTTGAGCTGCTCTGTTTTCGAAATCAGTGTTCCTTCAGTTTCATCAGTTTCGTCAGTGTTCCTTCAGTTTTATCAGTGTGCAGGGGGCGCCCATGTGCAGGGGAGGGGAGGGGTTGAAAAGTTAAAAAAACAATTGATGAGGAGTGATTGAAAAAGGCCAGGCCCAAATAGAACTTAGCTAGGCCAAAATGGTCGTATCCAGGCCCAATAGTAACTACTTGTAGATTGGGAAAAAAAATGGTACTCACGTTACAATCTAAATAGGGACGTGTGGATCTGCAGATACTCATGCTCAGGTCGCAATCTTTTATTTTTTGCGAAAGTAAATATATAAATGAAGTCCAAGGGCATCCATTTAACTAACATAACTTGGGCGCCCCTTTAACTTATGTAAATATGTAAATGTGTTGTTTGAAAATGAACCATGTGTTGTTTGAAAATAATCAACCATCATAGCGTTAACTTATTCTTCCTTTTGAGATTTTCTAATTTCACTCATTTATAAATATTGCATGAGTATTATATGAGAACTTGTTTTTGTGTCTTTTGTTTTATGCACTTGTTGTTTTGGGTATTTTGACAAATGACAATACAATAAAACACAAGTCGAGCGATAATAGATTATAAATATTGTGGGCACGAGTAAAACACGGGATATATAATATATTAGATAACATTTATATTAGATAGCCCGATAACATTACAATAAAAAGAAAAGGGGTACAATATAGAAGGGAAGGGCAACTAGGCGCCTAAACCCTGGGCTAAACCCTAACCCTAGCTACTACGGGGGTTTAGCCCGGCTGTCGGTCAACCTCGCCACCCTACTCCATCGGCGGTGGAGGCGGTGCCGGTGCCGCCGCCCTCCAAGCCGCCGCCGCAGCATTCCAAGCTGCCACCCTCTCCCGTTGCTCCCGCCGCCGCTGCTCCTCCTGGAAGGCCCAGCGATTTGCCTCCCGTCGGTCCTCCTCCTCCCGTTTGCGCCTTTTCTTCAAGGCGTGTGCGGCCTGCTTCTCCTCCCACTTGGCGTAAGCAGCCAGCTCCGCCTCCTCCTCCTTCTCCGCCGCCTTCCAATACTCTTCAGAAGGGCCGTCGTCGGGGAGGTTGCCGCCGGGGACGGGGTTGTGGACGAAGTGGCCAAGGGCCCAGGGGCAGGGCGGGGCTTTGCGTCGCCCCCCTTTTTGCCTCGCCTCCTGCTCCCAAACCTGCTTGTGGTATGGGTGGTTGTCCTCGTCGCTTACTTCGGAATCCGAAGGGAAGCGGGGCGGGGGGGAGGTCGCCATGGTCGCCGGAGTGTTTTTTGGGGTTTGGGGGGCTGGGAGGAGGCAAAGGGACGGGCTAGAGGTTGAAGATGAGGGGCAAGATGAGATGAGGAGGCAAAGGCGTTTTGCCTATTTATTGAGGGCGGGGCGTGAAGGGCGGCGTGGAAATCCAGCGTTGACGCAGTCGCGTGCGCTGCGTTGCGTGTAGGCAGCGGGCATAGCCGCGTGCATGATCAATGCGGTCAGTGTAAAAAAATTGCTAGGATGCGACATGACCCCTGCACCGTCGCCCCCGTCCCTGCATGGATGCATGCATTAATGGGAAAGAGAGAAAAAACGTCCAAGGTGCCGTTCATTGGCAGTGAAAAATAAAAGAGAAAATAGAATTTGGCATTGATTTACTCGGTAATAAATGCAGGAATCTAGGACCAAGGTACTCGTTCGCTTTTACACACCGCATGCAATAAACTCGTTCGTTTTTACACACCGCACGCAACAAACTCGTTCGTTTTTATGGGCCCGATTTTACACACCACATGCAACAAACTCACACCCGAAAACTCAACGGTGAGAAGAAAAATCGGTGGGAGTAATCAGAGGGATGTCAATTGGAGGGAATAGAGGGAGTATGAAACTAAGTTTATAATATCAATTTATAATATCAATTTTATATAATATAAAAGTATCTGTGATGGTGAATCTAGTTATATTTATTACATATTTTAGTTTTTGATATTTTTTCTTATATACGTAGTCAAAGTTTATAAATATTGACTTTTTCTATGGCACATGAACCGGAGGACAGTAAGTTTGACTGAAGAAAGTTTTTAGACGTACACTTATTTAATGCGTCGGAGGGAGTAAATACGCTGCAGCGCTGTTGCACGCAAAATAGCTAGACTGCGACGCGAGAGGTAGCTGCATAGCATGCATGCATGGTGCAGCCCGCTTCGCCCAGCGCCCTCGCATGCCACGCTCGTTCCAACGGTCAATGGAGTGTGCCACGTTGTACCTTATATTTATTACATATTTTAGATTTTGATATTTTTTCTTACTCCCTCTATCCCAGTTTATAAGACTTATGCGTATATCTAGGTCGTCTGCATGAGCTATATAATATGAATTATATAATATAAAAGTTATATTATTAAAAAATATAATATTTGAAGTTTCTAATAATATAGTTTTTATCTTATATACCTAATGCTAAGTTGATTAATTTGTCAACCTAGAAATATGTGTAAGTCTTATAAACCGAGATGGAGGGAGTATATACGTAGTCAAAGTTCATAAATATTGACTTTGCCCCTTTTTCTATGGCGCATGAATCAGAGGGTAGTAAGTTTGACTGAAGAAAGTTGTTAGACGTACACTTATTTAATGCGACGGAGGGAGTAAATACGTTGTCATGCTGCTGCATCGGTTGACCGCACGCAAAATAGCTAGACTGCGACGCGATGCATAGCATGCATGCATGGTGCAGCCAGCCCCGCCCAGTGCCCTCACATGCCACGCTCGGTCCAGCGGTCAATGGAGTATGCCGCGCTGTACCTTATCTATTCATGGAAAAAACGATGCGAGCCAATTAGATTCCAGAATTATCCATCCCACGGATCGCCAAGAGCGTGAAATCCTTCTAAGAGACGCCAACCAATCAGGTTGCAGAACAAGCCCTTCCACGGATCGCCCAGAGCCACCCGCGAAATCCTTCTAAAAGACGTGATCGGACGGCCACAGTGTCACGCTAGGGTTAGATCTACGTTCCTCATTCGGCCTTAGGGTTAGCCGGGTTAGGATGCAGTCAACGGGGTTTCACAAGTTTGACCAGACATTCAAATGTGCATAACTAATTAAAAAAATTAAAAAAATACAAAACCTTCGCATGGTGTCATGTTATGTGACATAGTTGTGAGAAAAATATCAAACTTGATCTATTGATCATATTTCAAAAAACCCTTCACAAAATGACCTATCTCCTCCGATGTTTTCTGGCTTTCGGGTCAATTGACCAATGATATGGCTAGAATCAAGGCATAGTTTGTGATAATGTGCCCATATTGGGCATGCATGTGTATAATAGGATGACTAACAATGTTGTAGCACAAAGTTTTCCTTTTCGACGCACAGAAAATCCATTTTCTATTTTCTGAGTGCCGAAAGAGGGGGGGATTTGTGAAGCAACCACCAAATTGAAGTTTCAAAATGGTAGCATCCTATTTTTCAAAAATACTAGACCACCTAGCATGTACAATTTCCCAACTTGAGTATCTCAAACCTTTTATTCCATCCCTGATGAAAAAGACAAATCCTGCCGAATCGGTTGGAAGTGGGTAAGATATGAACTGCATGTACATGATTTCATGCAGATGATTTTTTGTAGAAATCATTTTTAGGTTCACAACATTCTATTTCATCAGAGATCCAATGCTAGTTTTGTGGGCCTCAGCTCCTAGCTAAGAATATTTATGAAAACCACTTTAGGCCACTAAGACTGATCTGTAAGTGCTGGAATTGATGTTCCATATGCATCCTTAAATTTTGCTACGGAATAATACTCATGCAAATATGGGTGCATATTTAGCTTGTGTTTGGAGGCCAAGAAAAGTATGGCATGCTCACAAGGCTTCCTAGTGTGTTGCTACTCAAGGCATGTGCATTCATGCAATTGAGTGTCCACAACATGCCTCATGCCAGTCTTTGTATCTCTGACTTCAGCACCCCACAATGAGGATTTCTCAACACGCAAATGTGCAAGATTTCTGGTCCTGTTGACCACCTGCTACACAACATCAGGAAGCTTATCTCCTTGAAAAACATCACCAAGCCTTCTTCTCAATTCCCACAACCTCATGATCATGATCCTGATCCTGATCTGGTCAACCATGTCATGGACAGGCAAGTCTTTTAACTCCTTCACTTTGTTATTGAAACTTTCTGCCAAATTATTGTTGATATGATCACATTTGATGGCAGTGTTAAAACCAGACCTGTACCATAAAATAGAATGGTAGGTTTCCAACCTTGTACAAAACTTGACCCTATCCTCCTCAAAGCATGCCGCATTAATCTTCTCAAGGTGATATGAATGTGTCTGTCTGGTGTAAGATCTTGCAGCTGGCCACATGCGTCCAAAATCATCTCCTCTGAATTTTTTAATCAAATTCATCCACATATGGCCGAAGCACTCCCTCTGCTTAGCATGAGGTAAAACAATCTTCACTGCATTTTCTAAACATTTACATGCATCTGTGTGCACTGCCAATGGAGAGACTGGCCCTATGCATATTTTCAACTGCATCATGAACCATGTCCATGATGCTTCTGTCTCAGACTGAAACATGCCAATAGCTACAGGGAACATCCAATTGTGTCCATCTAAAGCATTGCATGCTGCTAGTTGACCATTCCACTTTCCAGTCAAGAAAGATAAGTCTATACTCAAATATGGACGGCACCCTGCTTTGAAGCCATCGATGCAAGGCTTTAAAGCCATGAAGAATTTAGAGAAGAAGACTTCCCCATTAGTTGTTAACTCAGTATCTATCTCGACAACACTGCCAGGTGACCTCTTCTCTACTTCTGCTTTGAAGTTATAAAGCATTCGAAAGGTATTTGCCCAATCACCATATAGCTCTTTCATTGCCCTTTGCTTTGCCTTCCACACTGTAGTATAATTCAGCTTAATGGGGTACTGCTTTTCCAAGTCTATTTTCAGTCTCTTTGCAGTGTTGTTTGGTGTTGTGGCTAAAATGGGCTTGATCTTTTCTGCAACCCATAATTGTGATGTCATCTTTGTAACTGTTTGAGAACTTGTAATGCAAGTATGAGGTTTTGGAATTTGATTCACTCTTATTGTCCTTCCATCAGGTTGGCGTCTAGCAGATATATACCACTTGTAAGGCTTGGCACCACCATCATAACCTACGCATTTTGCATAGAACTTCTTTTTATCAGTCCACATAGTCTTGGTAGAAAATTCACATTTGACTGCATATGTCCTAAAACACATCCTGAATTTATCCATGCTTGGAAACAATCTCCCAACTTCAATAACTGGGTCCTCTTTGTCATTTCAATGTCATCTATTGGTGCAATGACCAAATCAGTCCGGTCATGTATCTTAACTGAATTCCAGTCAACAGTTACAATCATTTGTGCATTAGCATCTGCAGCATCCCCTTGTGCATTAGCATCATCCTCCGCTGTTAACACTTCCAACTCAGTGAGTATAGGCATTACTTTCCTTTGTGCAGCCCAATCATCCTCGACCTTCTAAGCAGCCAGCTTCGAGGCCACATATCCAACCCTCGAATCAGGTTTTTGATCAATAAGCTCTGCTAAAACCAGAACAGTTTTTCTTGTCCAACTGTTTCGCTCATCGATTTCATCAACTATATGTTCCCCTGTCTCAACCCTAACATAGTCACATTTGCAATCATCAAATCGTAACAAAGAAACTTCTTGCTCTGGCCCCCAAACCACATTATCCCCAATTTTTTCCACCATTTTCCTCACCGCCTCCTCTCCCATGTTTATTAGCTCTTGGGGATCAACATGTTCTAATTCTACCTTCCATTTAACAACTGTGTCTCTCTCAATGAGCTGCATGCTGCCATCAACTAAAACAGCCATAGAGGGAAAGAAATTGATGCGAAATTCGAAGGTTTGGCGCGCAACATCGTCTCTCCTGTTTTTGGCGGGCACTGTGAGATAGGGGAAGCGAATAAAGAGCTCAACCTTAGAGAAATTAAGTGCAGAGATACGGGATATACCGATTAGAAGTCCCCTCTCCATGATCCATCTCGTTCCCCCTCGCCCCATTCAGCACACCCTCGCCTCCACAATCTAGCATCAATGGGCACGCTCAGATCTCGAATTGAGAAGAATGGGAGAGGAATTAGCTTTCAAATGGCACTCACCATCTTCGCCGTCGAACGAAAGTGCCGCCGCCTAAATTAATTGCCGTGCCGCCGGCGCCGAGAACGATGGGTGAGGTCCACCGCTGCCGTCGGGGAAGCTACAATCAGTGTGACGCGCGCTCTCGGTCGAAAGCGGTTGGTTTGACTGGCTTGACTGGCTATCCCAACCGACCGGCTTGGCTTAACCCTAATCTTGGAACAAAGTTAAATGTGTCCTTAACGACCGTTTTATGGCTCGTGTGACCCTAGGATATTAGCTGCCTCACAACCGTCGCATGCGAGTTATTCTTTTCAATGATGTCGTGTTCCTTCCAATTCTGCGTAAAGACGTCGCATGGGAGCTATAAGCCCCTCTGCCTCACCCTAGCGACCGCAGCGTTGCACCACCACACTGTCACGCCGCCACAACCACTAGCCGACATCTCCTCGCATACCTCCTCCGACGCGCCCGCCCCATGTCCTGCTTCCTGCCGAGCAAGCCGGCTCGACCGTCCTCATATCCGCGTGGGACGGTTCCCCGTTGCTCCCCTTCCATCCCTAAAGTTGTCGCGCCTTTCTGAGCTCCGCCGTGCCATGGGGAGAGGCGAGGGCCAATCTGATGCGTGCTGATGCCACGGGACGGGCCCTGGTGTGTGCTGCTATGGCTCGCGCCATTCCGAAGCAACCTATGTATTTTGCACAGATAAATCGCGAAACGAAGGAGGCGAGAGAGGACTTTGGAAGACTCTAACAATGGCGTGAGTCTTACGGCGATAGAAGGGCGCTATCTAGCTGGCCTAGGTACTCAGTTGGATTTTCGAGTAATGGCATAAATTTCTTACCGATGAAGCGAGATTACCCATATTCAAAAGGCTGTAACCAATGCGATACATACAAGGCTTGTGCTCTTCCTTGGCTCGAATTTAGGGGGTTTTGCATATGGTGCCTTATAGGTTGATTCGATCATTTTTGTATGCAATTTCCTTCTTGGTCGACTCGTATTGTCGGAGGAAGAACAGAACAATACGATGTGCAAATCCATCAGGAATGGCCTTGTACAATGAAGAAGGGGATGCTTCGGTGCAGCTACCGCACATGCTGGAACATATATAGGCTACAAGGGTGTTGCTCATTTTGGAGATTTATACAGGGAAAATGTGAGAAGAGGCAGTGATTTTGTAAGATGCGATGTTGAGTAGTTTCGCTACAAGGGTGTTGCTCATTGCTGCCGCCGTCAGGTCGTTGCTAGGGGTAGCGTGCTTGAAACAAAGAAGTGGCGAGGCTGCAACTCAGTGGCTCGCTCGTGCGGCTACGACACAAGAGAGAATATCGAATCACGTCACTTGAAATAGATGACAAGTCGTGCGGCCACGACTTAGTAGCAACCGCTGGATCTTCTTCCTACGGTTTTTATTGGTGGAGATGACACTTGTAGTTTTTTTTTTGAAAAATCCACAAATCGATTAAGAACCATCCAGAACATTAAACCACCTAGCCACGACTACAATCCCCTACATTGATTTGTGTGTTGTTTTTGTTTTTGCATCACCATCATGCCATAATGCATGTGTTTTCTAGAATAAGTTTGTCTCTATTTTTTTTTGGTTAGACCATATTTTTTTCTAAAATTATCTCCTCGTTTATTCAAATTAAATCCCTTTTTGCTTATTTTTCTTGGCTAAAAACTACATGAAATTCTTTTAAAAGAAAAAATAGAAAAAATAAAATAAATGGTTTAAATATAAAAGAGAAAACCTCTCTATTTATGAACCCCAAGCGTTCCAGCAGTGGCCCAGCTGAACCACCCAGGCACTTCACCGACTAACCAACCCAGCAAGAGAAGACACCTGGACTGCAAGAAACAAATGAAAAAAAATGATATGGAGGAGCTGAGAAGGAGAGACATGAAGGAATTTCAAAAAGAACATATTAGTATGTACTAGAACAAATATTCTTATCAATAGAAATAATTCAACAATATTTTTCAGCATGTGTTCGGTATGTAAAATTGCTCCAAAATACACACTTGAACTAAAACTTGCAGGCCAACAAGATACAAATTTCACCAATGAACGAAATCGAGATACATACGGCAATCATTTAGATCAAAAAGATCCCAATTGATGATCCGTGAATTATCTCTTAAACCGTGAATCCATTGATGATACGTCTTCACCGTTGGGTTTGTCTCGACGAGTAATTCAAAACAAGATCCCATCTTAATATGTTTTAACGATATTTTTCCCCGTCACCAGTTGCCAGATTATTGTATATAGATACCAGATTGATAATTAACAATTACCAGCCAAATAATACACAGTCACAAGATAATTTTTACATGTTTCTTATGATAAAAATGATATGTATGTACATACATTAGGTACTTGATCCATTCTAAACAGGTAAAGTACTGTATTACCATCATATAAGACTTATATTGTTGAAAAACAAAGTTTAAAAGCCTCTGATAGCCATTCGATTTTAACCTGGTAACCAGATTAACTTTACCTGGTAATCAAGTGTCAGTAATCTGGTAACTAAGCTTGAAAAAAAGTTGTCAAAATATATTAAAATGGGATCTAGTTTTAAATATCTCGACAGAAAAAAGCTAACCATGAAGACGGATCTGAATTTTGAATTTTACGGTTCAAGAGATGAAATATTTTAAAGTTTGAAACTCAAAAAATCCTACATGACGACTGAATCCGATGCATGAATGCATGATTAGATTGTCATATTAAATTCGTGTCCACGAAAAGCTAATCTGAGACACGTGTCCTAGATAGCACAATTCTTTATAAATAGCTCAAAAGGGTGATACTAAGTTGGGTGCTACACTTTCGTATAGTGAAAGGCATCGCGCAAGGATTGTTGTACTCCCACAAGCACTCGTCCACCAGGATCTAAAGGGAAGCAATGTTTTATATGACTTCCAAAATCATGGACTTGTGATTCCCAAGGATTTTCCCTTTCTAATGTGACCAGGACAAACACGAAAAAGGTTATGGGCACGTGGTAAGTTCCAATATACTCAAACCCTTTTCAGCTTCTCGATATTCTTCCCTCGATTTGCTGCGCTAATATTTTTTGCATGTGACAAAGGCTATATCTCTTCGAAATATTTCATAAGGCCTTTTCTCAACCGAAACGGACGTGTTTAGTTTCTGGCATGTTTCTCCTCAAAATTATAAGTGGAAAGAGGAGTGTTGGGTTCTACCACTATGATATTCTCATATTTCACCGTAGAGCGGCTATGTAGCTAGAACAAGAAGACATCACTCCTGATGCAAGTCGTCATTTTATTGATTCATGATAGATGACAGGGGTCCACACCATTTCATGACCTCTTCCACATAGAAGAGAAAAATTAGGAGGGAACTCCTTATTTGACCCTACTTAATTAAAGTTTTAGATCATTATTTGGCCCTAGATAACATTTCTTACCTATTTGATTTTCCATTTTCGTTTGTTTACTTAGATGACCCTCCCATCAATTCTGTTAGTTCTTTCCGCTGCACTGTAGGGAATCGGTAGTTTGCAAACAAAACATTGCACACATAAAATCGTTTGCCATGTGTTTTCTCACGGCAAATCGTTACAAAATTACAGGCCGGTAAATCGGAGATTTGCCGAGAGCAAATAATCGGGGGTCACGAAAAGGTTTGCCGAGAGCTATAGTTGAGCTCATGGCAAATTTACTGAGATGATGACGCCAAGATGGTAACGGCGGTTCTGCCATGTGGGTCCCACTGTCGGGAATCTGCCATGAGTTTTAGTAGGGCATGGCAAACTAAAGGTGCGGGGACACCTTGTCAGTTTTTTTGCTGTGTAGGTTATTTTGTGAAGCACCTACAATGCCACCGATTGATAATTGGACCAGCGCAATTTGGAAAAATATTAGGCAACTTTGTTTGTACAATTCACCATGTATATTGACTTGTGAGCTTTCAACCAAGTGCTCATAAAAGAAGACAACTTTCTGCCGATTTAGGAGTCATATAAAAAATGAATTGCAGATATTGCATAGTTTCCTCCTGATTTTTTTACAAAAATATATTTAAACACACAACCTGTCTTCACGGATATGGTGGAAGACAAGCGACAACAATTTGTGGTATGAAGGAGAGGGTGTGTGAAGAAAAAGGAGAAAACCTGGATTTGCTGAGTGTTTTTTGAAATACACTCGATAAAGACCCCTTTTGACTTGTGTCCTCTAGATGACACTCGGCAAAGTTTCAAAATAATTTCCGAGTGTTCATTAGTACACGATCTTCAAAGCCCAACGGATTATATGGCGCCATTAATTGTGGCCACGGTGGCCACGTGTCCCTCGGTTTGCCGTGTATAAAAAATTGCTGAGTGTTTTTTTCTTGCCATGTATTAAGTTTTTTACCGAGTGTTTCCTGCGTTGATACTCGGTATACATCGCCTCTCACCATGTGTAATGAGAAAAGAGAACTCAGCAAAGTTTGGAATACATGGAATTTTTTTTCCGGTAGTGAATAAAAGAATATATATTTTGTCACAACCATTTTCGCATGTTATTCTCATGCTAGTTGTCCCTATAAGATCACGTTTTGGTGTACTTAAACTCTTGATGATTTATTGATAGCTCAAAAGGGCGATGCTATGGTTGGGGCTATATAGTGGATGGATGTCCTCATGTAGGTATTGCTGTATAGTACTCCCTCTGTTCGGGATTATAGGTCCTACGCGCATAACTAGATTGTTAATTTGACTAACAAAGCATAACTTATATATCATAAAAATTATACCATTAGAAAATATAACCTCTAAAGTTTCTAATGGTATAATTTTTATACTATACTATTTATGTTTTGTTGTTTAAATTGACAACTTAGTTATCCGCGCAGGACTTATAATCCCAAACGGAGGGAGTACATAGGGCATGTCCAACATTGGACGCTTACAGAACTGCTAGACATCCTGCAGCCTCCCTCTCCTCCAAAGCGTCCTGGCCGCGTCGGGGATGACCTCTAGCACTACATCTTGCCTGGCGCACCGGTGCGGCAACGCCGTACAGATACAATACCCCTTCGGGATCGACGGCGGCGATCACACGGCCAACGCCTCCTGTCTGTTGGCTACGCTGGCATGTGCCTGGAATGCCGTCGTGGCACGCGGACGCCTGTGCTTAGTTTCTCGTCGGGCAACTACGCCATGATGAGTATCAAGTACGGCGACCGGACATTGACTTTTCTCAACTTGCGCGCCTCCAGGAACAACCTGCCGTTGTCGCCATTGTCGCTCACTAATTGGGACATCAGCATCACAGTCTACATAAACTGCCCTTTCGGAAGAACGGATAGTGGGCTTGTGGCATTGCACATCATTTTCCGTGGTTGCATCTTTGGCTACCTCCAATGTCTCAAGTCCTAAAATATTACATTTACAAACAATGATGCATTCTATCATACCATATCTTTCTTCACAAAGAAGTCTATGAGCCTTTATATAGTGACATAGTCATACACTTGTTACTTATTTAGTTTTTTAATCACACATTTTAGCATAGTGTAAGAAGTGGATGCAAACACATAAGGAAGTGATGATTCTATTTGTTCTAGTTGGGTCATATCAAATAAATGTTCTCAAATGTGTGATAAAAATAAATGTTCCACATATTTGCATAACAGAATAATCAACAATTTCTACGTTTCTTGTCTAACGAGATTTGGTGCGAGTGTGTAACCCACATATTGGCACGGCTAGCTAGATTCCCTCGATATGGTTATTATAAATACTCTGCTTATTTTAAAAGGCAAGCCTGTATAGCACTATAAATATATTGTACTAGGAGAACCGTGACAAATAAAGCAACACCACCTCTAGTTGACCAACCTAAATATTCTGTATGTATCGGTATCCAGTTTAGTAAATCCTAGTTGCATGCATGTTTTAGGGATGGTGTCTACTTCCAAGCAACAAAAGTGTTAGTTTCATGCATTATGGGAATGTTATAATTTTCTACCTACTATATGCCCATGCCACTAATTGTTAATTCTCCACTATATATGAGCTTTTGGAAATCATAGAAAATATCGAAACTCATAGTAGGAAAATCAACTCTTCACATTGGGAGCCGTTGATCCATAGGACTAAAACATTGTTAGAAATATGGGCTAAATACTTTGGCCCATGTGATATTTCAGATTTTTCCTAAGTCTCAAATGCCATGTGTGTGGAAGTCTATTTGTGATTTGGCCAAGTTGGTGGCAGCTCACATGTGTGTGTGGCAAGAGGAGTGAGAGATAAAGTTTAGCCCCACATGAAAAGTTAAAAAAAAGATGTATCACCTTATAAGGTGGAGTGTTTCACCACTTTGTAAGTGAGTGACAATAAGAGAGCTAGACGTGTGCTCCTCCGATGATGCCGCTCGCTTGTCTCATATCGTCTCGACGCTCGCGCTCCACATGTTGCTTTATTTTGTTGCTTAGGAAAATATATGCGGTTCGATAGACGTGTCCACCACAATATCGAGAACCAATCTAGGGTTTTGCCATCCTCTCTATTTGCGTCACCACTATAGTCTACTCCATCCTGCGCGCTGGTATGCACTGGCAAACGGGGAGAGCAGGTATCTGGAACCACTCACATTTGCGATCCTATATGGGAGAGGGCGAATTAGGTTTTTGGAAAGCGCTCTGCACGACAGGTCAAGTTCGTCATCATGACGCGTCTTCCTAAGAGATCTCCAGGTTCACGGGCGACTCGTCTTCAACATCGTCTTCTTCGAGAAGCTATTGTCGCCGCTGCTCAAACGACGAGTTCATCGGCAACCGATCAGTAGGTATACCGTGGTCCTATCCATTGCTATACTATGACTGTTTTTGTATGTGCACTGCTACTATTTGTGTTGATTAATACATCTAGTATGTTAGAGTTTCACATATATGTAGATTCTATAGTCATGTTTTATATTATGTAAATAATTATGAAAAATATGCCTAATAGTCCAATAATCTAAAAACCTTATTATAGGCAATTTCCTGAGTTAAGCATAGGACACTTGGCCAATGCAATGAAGCCAGAAAATTTTATCGATGTTCGTTTTAAGAGATGGTAATATAAGGCCACTATGTGGCTGCAAGATCAGGCCTATTAAGGCCCCCCGACGCACACGAAAAACCCTGCCCGTATGTGGCGCGAAAGAGTGCTGATGCTATAAAAATTTGACCATCTGTCGGCAGCCCATGCAGGCCCCTTCGCGGGTTTGTCGCACACCAAAATCTTTCCTGAATCGTGACATATATGACACACAAGTCTCACTCTGAGAGAACCGTTTTATTAGTAGCAAAGCATCACCCATATTTCCTCCACCGATAAGTGTGTGCCTTGTATTTGCAATGTTTCATAAAATTCCCCATGTTTCTTTTTTGTGCCTTTTCTCACACGGTGAGTCATAAATCATTGTGTGATTTTCTCGAATTTTGTAATCATGTGCGTAGCCTCTTCTCCTTCCACCACATGCTATGTGTTGGGGACGATGCAACTTCCCGGACGCGTGGCATAAAGAGTCGTGCCCCGCGCCCTCTTTGCACACACCAGATCTACGGTAGACATAGTTTGATATGCCTCGCAACAAGAAGACAACTCACCTTTTTTGCATGTGCCAATACTGCTGGCAAAGAGTAGCCGTGCTGAGCAGGACTCTCCTGAGGTGAAGGAGAAGCAAGATCTATAGGTTGGTGAGGAGGAGCACCCTGTCCCACCACCGGACCATGATGGAGGCTCCTCCCCCTCGTATTCCGGCTGGACGTCCTCGGAAGATGATTGTGAAGTTAATTTGGAGGAGGACGAGGACGAGGACACGGAGACTTCGACTCCGAAAGATTATTCTCCATAGCTCGAATGGTGGGTGAAGGCTGAGCGGAAGGCCGAGAAGGAGGAGGACGGGATGCTCGAGGAGCAGGCGTGGCTACTCGAGGATCAGCTTATACCATATAAGCAGTCACTTCTATATGCATGGACTCCCAGAGGATAAATACATTTGTTTTCCACATGTACTTCTTCTAGAGCTGCTTGGTTTAATACCCCCTGGTGCATTCGCCCTGATGTTTTCACTCAAAATGATAACTACTTGGCCGACACAACTCTAAAACTTACAAGACTTAACAATCCTTTTGCAAATATTGTCAATGTATCCATTTTATCTTGTGCCTATAGAAGTGCAGGAATGAAAAACTATTCAATAATAAGAAGACATGGCCCCACCAAGTGCCATCATAATGCATGCCCTTCTGAAGGATCTGGAGATTTCGGAAGACGCCTCTTTCCAAACTACTCGGCTGGAACCAAAATTAGGTTTGATTAATATACCCTAAGGGGAATCAATATCCTCTAATGTTGTGTTTACATGCCCAAACTTTACACGGATACGACTTGGAAGCAAGGACCTGAAGGAAAACCGTCAACAGCAGATTTAGGGGTATACCTGTACTTCAAAGATCAAAACCATGATTCTGGTGTCTTCCTAATGGCAAAAATGGTGAACACCAAATCAACTCTCGAAGCTGAATCTTTAGCTTTGCTGCTGGCAACAATGCTTGCAAGCCATTTGAATTTATAGGAATCGGTTTTCTTCACATAGTCCATCAATCTGACAAAGTTGGTAGCTTTGGCGGGAGGAACTAATCCAACCATGCTCTAGGAAATAAGAAGATAATCAATCTACTGCTAGGAACTAATGGCTCCTATTCGGGCTAGGATTTATCATGTTGGCAGGTCCATCAATGGAGTAGCTCGCTGTTGTGTGATGCGCTCAGATCACTGTAGAGCTTCATTGGGAAACCCCAAGAGGAAGGTATGATGAGCACATCAGCAAGTTTTCCCTCATAAAGAAACCAAGGTTATCGAACCAGTAGGAGGAAGGAAACGACCCAAAGGTGTTGCTAGCAACTTGGAAACCTGCACAACACAAACTCAAGACTTTGCCCCAACGAACAGTGAGGTTGTCAATCTCACCGCTTTGCTGAAAACAAAGGATTAACTGTATGGTGTGGAAGGTAATGGTGGTTTGCAGAAAGTAAACAGGAACAATGGAAGGTGTATCAATGATAAAGATTGGACCGGGGTCCATAGTTCACTAGAGGTGTCCTTCTTAAGATAAACAAAATAACATGCTGTTAAACAAATTACAGCAGAGCAATTGACATGACAGAGCAAGGCATAACAATGCAATACTAGACATTCATGATCCTATGAGATTTGATTGGGCAATACAACAAGATACATATACCGCCATCCAACTGTATCTATGACTAGTAATCCACCTTCAGGTTATCATCCGAACCCCCTTCAGTATTAAGTTGCAAGCAATGGATAACTGCTTTAAGCAAAGTGTGTAAGGTAAACAATCCACTTGTTCCATGAACAAGAGATCGTTGTTTTCTCCATAGTAGCAACAACACATCTACAACCTTAGAGATTTATGTCACTTTCCCATATTAAATAGAGGCATGAACCCACTATCGAACATAAATACTTCCTCTTGGAGTACTAGCATCTACTTGGCCAAGATAGCTACTAGAAACGGAGAGCATGCAAGATCTCAAACAACACAGACATGATAGAATCAATAAGATAGAACCATTAACCAATCTGACATAGTAATCTCAATATCCATCGGATCCCCACAAACACAATATGCATGATTACAAATAGATGATCTTGATCATGAACGGAGCTCACAAGATCTAAACATGGTAGCTGATAGAAACAACCATCTAGCTACTACATGGATCCGTAGTCCAAGGTGGAACTACTCATGCATCATACCGGAGGCTGGCATGGTGATGAAGAAGGCCTCCGGATGATCTCTCCCCTCTGGCAGGGTGCCGGGAAGAGCTTCAGACCCCCCGATCTAGGGACGATGGTGGAGGCGGATACGGGCTGTTTCGTGGAAGATTGATCGGGTCCTTAGGGTTTAGGTATCGGGGGCTTCTTATAAGAGGGAGGGGATGCTGAGGCGACGCATCCCCGAGTGCCTGAGCCTGGCCACACGGCTAGGGGGTGTGGCCCCCTCGAGGCCCTCCTCCGTCTTGTATTTTGGCTCCGTGTTCCCCACGGTAAATTATTGACTTTGGCTTTTGTCCCGTCCAATTCCGAGAATATTGATTTTCTGTCTTTTCTGGAACCAAAAACACAAGAAAACAGGCAACTGATACTATGGCATCTTGTTAATAGGTTAGTCCCAGAAAACATATAAAAATACATCAAAGTGTAGACAAAGCAAAGCAAAGTAGATACTAAACATGCATGAAACATAAAAAAATATAGATACGTTTATGACGTATCATTGTGCACATCATGCAAAAAGATCTTCAGGATTTGAGCCTACTAGTTCTTGCAGGAACACTGCCTGTTGCGGCTTAGAGTGTCCAGTTCTTGCACTGAAGAGTCATTTGCAAATGCCCGGACTTGTAATATTTGATGTGCAATGCTTCTGACTCTAAGCTGAATGGATTTTTGGGTGCTTCACACCCTCACTTTGTTAAAAAAAAACATACAAATTTTAACCCTTAGAGTGCCTCTAGTATTGCTCCCACATGGGTTACGTGACAACGGTGATGCTTTGGTTGGGTTATGTTTAGTGTTAGTATTGTTACTTTATACTTGTTGCCACTTTGCAACGCTTTATCCATTGGTTACCAATGCCTACGTATGTGTTGTATTACATCCTTGCATTTCGCCGAAAACACAACGCATAGTAAATCCTAGGTAAAGTTTCTAGCAACGTCTATAAGACCATTTAGATACAAATTCATGTGTTGTTATAGGGGGATCATGTTGTAGTGCCCCTATAAAATCCTCACAATCATTTTGCATCACTGTGATGTGATTCTTATTTATCCTAACAACAACTAGCACTGGGGTGAAAATACTTGATATTTCCATCTCCCTCTTTAGGAGCCTTCTTTTTTTCTATCTTTATATCCATTTCAATTACTCATCTCTCAAATAGCTTCTTCAGGTTAGTATCTAAAACTAACATAAGTTGTGTTCATGTTCACCTTTTATTTATCAAGGATACCAAAATTAGCTAGGATTTTTTGTTTGCCCTTATACACACACCATCCAAATTAGTCTGACGGTCTTTGAGTGCTTTGTTCACCCTTTTAGCTATCCCATGACACTTTTCAATGTCAAATTTATAGATAATTGCAACACTCCAGAGTTTTATAATACTTCATGAAAACCATCTCTCTATATAATTAATTCTCATATCTAAATAAGTTATAATGATGTGGTCATAAACCATTAGCAAGTACAAAAGGAAGGAAAGGCTAAACGCCACTTAGAGGAAGCTAGAACAATACCTAGATTTTCAAAAGTAGAAACCTTTAAATTGTTTGCCGCACTCAGAGGGGGCACCGGCCACGGGGTTCGGAAGAGGACGGCAGTAGGGCCAGTTACCTGCTCTAGTGTTTGGGACGATGAGTACACGCGAGGGAGGAGTTCTAGGCTGATACGGAAGTGGGGCTTCGTATTCGGTTGTGCGGACGAACAAGAGCATGCACAGGGGGAGGGGGCGTGGAATTGGGTCTTGTTTCTAGGCCCCAATCCTAGAACAAACCAAACACTAGAATTTGGTGTCAATTCAGCAATACCAATTCGAAGGCCAATTATATGCACCCAGACACAACATTAGTCAATTAGTCTCGGTAATGGAATTGGAAATAGGACACCACTTAGATAAGATACATGATTTGTGTTCACTCGTTTTATTGATGCCACTAAAATCGCCACCCATTATTATGTTGTTCCTTTACTTTTATTGCGCACTTGTGCGAATTTGGCAGGAAATCCCTTTTGGCTCACGGGTGCATTTGCACCCATTGTGAGAAAACATATTTTCAAATGTTAACAAATTCAAAAAAATGTCTACATGTTCATTCAAACATTTTATGTTCATTCACAAGTTTTCGGAATGAAAGAACATTTTATGTATCATGTATAAAAAAGACAAAAAATGTCACGTGAGTACGACTATTCACAATACATTTTTTTTGTCTTTTTTGCACGAGACACGTAGAATGTTATTTCATCCCCAAAACTTGTAAACAAACAGAAAATGTTTGAATGTATATATAAACATTTTTTTAATTTTTTGACATTTTTAAAATATGTTTTCTCACAATGGGTGCAAATGCACGCCGAATAGCCACTTCCGAATTCAGCAATGAAGTGTTGTTCTTTCCTTTCATCTAAGGCCCATACACCACTACCGAGTGCCAAATGTAGCTTGGATATTTTGTCCCATCAGTAGCATCTTGATAAGACTGTCACCTAGCTCTGACCGAATAAGATCAAAATCAACAACATATGCTCCTAACAAAGTAACAAGAGACCTCAGGCAACATGCTGTCCAATGGAGTTTATGTTTTCAAATATCATCATATATAGTATTAAACCACTTGGTGGTGTAAGACAGCACCAATACGTGTATATATAGGACTTTTAAATGTTTATTAGGGGCATGCACCAACACACGGTGCAATACATTAGGGAACACTACGTACCGCCGATCGACAGAGATAACCACACATGACGTATTGGAACTTTGGAAGCAGCTAGGTATAGCTAGCCTACACACGATTATTTAGTTGTTTATTTATGTATTTATTTTGTGTAACACATCTGGGCCGGGAATGGAGATCGCGTGTCGTCGGGGCATGTAAGTAGGTACACCGTAGCTTCACCTGTACCTACGGCCACCGCAGCTGCCCTCCCTCTGGCAGTTGAAGTAGGCGGCCGCGACCGGAGCGCCGAGGGTGTAACACTCGGCCAAGTCTCGGGTGATGAAGCTGGAGCGCCACCCTGGCGCATAGATCACCTGCGGCGCCGCCTGCCGGAACACCACGAATGCTACACGGTGGATCCCCGCCGTCGGCTGAGGCCTCTCGTACTCCACCACCTCATTTCCTGGACGCACAAAAAATTCATTCGATGGTAAATTAGGAACTGCTGGAGAGGATGACGATGATTGATATGATACACATGCAATTCTGATCCGTGAGTTAATTTCTTACCATGGCTCACGTCACGTCCTTCTGGTATGTCTGTGACCAACCTATAGTATGGGTATGCAAAGGAAAGGGAATCAATTAGCTTAATTTGCTAGCTAGTACTACTATATAAACTCGCTATGTATGTCCCAAATTAGATGTCGCAAAGTTGTTTGCATCGCAAGTATCTATATACTAAAACATGTATGGACTTGAAAAATGTGTGACATCTAATTCGGAACATAGAATACGCGTGGAGATTTTTGGCTCCCTCGAGTGCTCTTGATATTTAAAAAAAAATCATATTTGTGAGTACCAAAAAATATAAAAAATTGGAGGTTAGCCCATTATTTATCCCACAAACGTGCAAAATATCAATTTCAAATACTTTGTATTTTGAGTTGTACAAAAATGACAAGAGTGTAGATTTGTACAAGCATGTTATCAAATCCCAAAATTTCAATATATTTGTTATTTTTGTGTATGCCAAAATACAAAGAATTTCACGTCACGGTTTTGCGTGCTTGTGGGATACAACATTGATTATCTTCGTAATTTTTTCTAGATATTTTTAAAACCTGTAAAATATGGTTCTTAGTTTTTTTTAAAACAAAAAGAGCACTTGTGTTCGGGAGTCAAAGACACTTTCAACATAGAATATATCATATTTTCTTATTGTTGGAATGACAATACCATAATATTTGCATGCATGCAACGTACCAATGGAGATACTCCCTTTGGGTGGGGTTGCTTGGGGTAGGTACATCAGGGTCCACCATCACCTAGTAGTAGTAATAACAAAGAAAACATGTCACACATTGTTAATGATGCACGGATGCGCCTAGACAAACATGCATGCAAATATTAACTCTGGATAGGAGTAGTTAGTAATTTGTACGAGTGACCACTCACGAGCGTGTAGAACGATCCGGACCGTCCAGTGATCTGCACCATGGGCTGGTTCACCACCTGCGACGGCCTCAGCTCCGACCCATTGGTGATCTCGCGGTTGCCGTACAGCACCCTCAGCCGTGCCGAGGCGTCGAAGTAGTCGACGATGTCGCCGACGATCCCCCCGACGATCAGCGGATCCCTCGACATGCTCAACGACGGCGGCGTCTCTCGATTAAGCTTAACAACTTAGGGTTCAGAGTACGTGAAAGCTTGTTGGTATACGGTATATGCAGCGGATGTACTGCTATTTATAGGCCTACCTGGCTAGCTTCTACTCAAGTCCCCCCGTGCATTTTCAGTGTTGACTACTGTTCGAAAGATACGACGTCTGCCTTTGCGCCGTCCTAGACTAAATCCGAACTTGAAAGTGCTGAGATGTGACGTCGTAGAACCTGTTGCCGCTCCCCTGATTTCTGATCGGGCGGCTCAAGTCTTGCCGCCAGAGAGTCTGGGTTGCGATCGGACGACTGAATTATTGCCACCTGGCACCAAGTGGGAACACAAAAATACTTGATATGATTCCTTGTGCTTTTGTGGGCTTCTTCTTGTAATCTAACTTTCTGGAAAGCTCCATCTCAATCCTCCAGCCCTAGATAGGTACTGGACTCCATTTCAAGAAGAAAAAAAGTTAGCTACTGGACAGGCCGTTTGGAGATATGTTCTGTACTTTCCTCTCAACAAAATATGTATGGAAATTATCACTCCTGCTACACAGTGTAGTTATTTCACCAGTACAATCGATTGTGTTCTTGGGACTAATTTATAAAAAATATTTTCACTATCCGAAGTGAGTCAAAGTTTGAAAATACCTTTTACAGTTTTGCCGATATGGCTATAAGAAACTATTTTAATAGGTTAACTTCAAGGAGCGTGTGTGATGAATTTCATGAGTGTCGGTCTCTACTTCCAGACCATCTGTCTAGCTCCCTTCATTGGCGCCCATGACGGTGCTCACCTAGATCTCAGGAGGATCGATGCCCACCATCATTGATCCTCCGATCTACTTAAGTTGAGCCAAACAAATACGTGCTTTTCTAGATTCTGACTTCCTTCTATATATGCATTGCATCCGGACCATTTTGTGATGATTTTTCACCATTTGAGCACTTAACTTTTGTTATGATTGCATATATCAACTACTTCTTGATGTCTAAAGTTCTTGCTTTTTTCTTTTGTTTATGAATGACTTTAGGATTGTGGTGGGGGGAACGAAGGGTGAGATTGGTGAGGAGGAGCGGATTAGGGCGAGATAGAGGAAGTTTTGAAGAAGGGTGAGTTTGTGGGAGAGGGGTCAAATTCTGGTAGTTTAATAATGGTTATGGGCATATTTGGTATAAACTGGTAGCAAGGAAACATTGGGGGAGGGAGAGGACAAATTCTAGGCATGTATAAGTTTCTTACTAACATCCTTGGTTATAATGATATGTTCTGTGTGTGATGGATCGAAGCGGGCTATACAATAGAGATAAAAACAACACCATTTGTCTAAGACGTACTGGAATCAATTATTGTATCAAGGTTCTTTGCTAGATATAGGATCCTTGCAATGTTCTGAATTTCAACATCCTCGAGTATTTGGATCTCTCTAGGAAAACCATATATTTGCAATGGAGCACATGGTGCATGCATGCTTCCAGCCCAAATTTCGTAGCATGGCCAAATTATATGTTTTAGAGAACTCCAGAACCGTCATGGAGGTAAACATCAGAGGTATGTATCATGTTTTTTTATATATAGAGAAATTTTATCAACTTAAAAGTTGCATCATTGAGATACAAGCAAAAGAGACTTAATTTGCTATATGTACCATGTGAACCTATTATAAAAAACCATCAATCTTATTTTTTTCAAAATGTCAAAAAAATCTGAAAATAATTTTTGCATGGACATCCAAGTTTTCGAGAGAAAAGAACATTTTATGTGGCTTGTGTAGAAAAGATAAAGAAAATCTTTGTGAATAGTCATATATTGGAGCATATCGAGATTTGTCTTTTTGACGTGGGACACAAAAATGTTTTTTTCCTCAAAAACTCTGCGGCATAGAATGTACGGTTATACGTGTGAATATAATTTTTCATTTTTTTTGACACTTTAAAATATGATTCCAAACAATGGGTTCATTTGCACCGGTGCGCCGAATTGGATTTATGAAACCGCATTAGCGAAATTGCTCAGTATTCATGGAAAAAGATGAACATAACAAACTGGTATATACTCCAAGGTTGACTTGTAATATCTATCACGTGCTGCCAGAATTATTTTGCCCAGAAAGAGCTTTCTTGACCACTTGACCATATACACCCAAGATAGACACGCAATTTTCTTGACCACTCTCCCCATCGTCGCCGCACATTCTTGAATATATCGAATTGGTGAGCGAAACCAAGGACCGAATCCGCTGCGATTTTGCATGTAGGCACGTGAGCAGGTTCGTTGCCGACAGAGTCCCACACTATACAACACGTGAGCAGTGAGCTAGCTGCAAATCCATCAGACCCAAGGACGAATAAGCCAGAGGTAGATTGCGACGGGCCGGGAGAATGATTAGACAAAAGGTTTTGATCGGATCAGCGCGACCGAACTCAGAGTGTGGCTGCAGCTAGTCGTAAAGATGATCAGCCACATAATGTTGCCGCGCGCCGCAACAATATATCTATCTATGCGCGCGTGATTGGAACTTGAGATGACGTGTATATATACAGCTAGCAGGCCATTCAGCAGCCGTAGCTCCCTCGCTGCTTGATCCTGATTTGCCGACGAACGCTGTTCGATCGTGACCCATAGATAGGAATCTTCCGTGGCCGATCCGTCGCGTGAGAATAACGGCATGCAGTGGGTCATACCATATATACGGCATCACAGAATAGAAGTTCAGAGAAGAAACGTCGCCGGTCAGCACGTTTGGGCGTAATGTACATTATCTAAGATGTTTTAGTTTTGTGAAGCAAATGTATCTAGACTTCTTTTACTATATAGGTCCACTCAGATTTAAAGTGAATCTACACACTAAAAGAAGTCTAGATACATTTTTTTCATAAATTTAAAACATCTTATATTTTAAAACGGAGGGAGTAGAATATAAGCTTCAAACAACAAAATGATGCACAAGCTCATGTCTTGTGCCACTCAACCTTTACTCTAACTAGATCGAGTCTGTGACAATCACGCGTAGGCCAATTTTCGTAACATGGGTACTCCTGATCCCACATGAACAATAAATTTAAAAACAAATACTAGAAGAAATCAATGAAAATACAAAATAAATTAATGCCTATAGTAAATGTATGCATGTATGCAAAGTTCAAAACTTCAAAACAAAAGTATGTAACTTGTGCAAAAAAGACAAATTAAAGTGACTGGGGAAAAGTACAAACGCCAGAATTTTCACCGTGCAAGTTCCATTTTTTAAGGCCACATACAATCATATTTTGTCTCAAAAAATTGAAAGAAAAGTTTCAAGTCAATATGTGCATGCCTGGTTTATATTTTAAAAAAAATCCAAAACTTAAAATATGATGTTTGCATGTTTTGAAAATCAGGATCATGAGTACCTAAGACCTTTATATATTTTCTCAACCATGTGATGTTTGTGCATACTAGCTAGCACCACATTTCTACACCAAGATACATCATGAACTAAGATAGTAATCAAACCCACATGTTTAGGAGTACCTAGAGTACTTCTACATATCCTAGAACTTGCATGAACAACTCAGTTTTTTTAAAAAAAAAAAGGAGCACGACCCCTTCCTCTGCACCAATCGATGTACACAACCAATTTATTGCAAAGTTCAACACACAGGGTGCATATGCAAATAAACCGGCAGAACAAGATGGACAAAAGGCTCCTATGCATGAATGGTTCAGTAGATGCTTTCACTCGTATACATCTTGTTGGCGGATAATGCAATGGAATATATGCTTGATTGACCAAGAAGATTCCAAATAATGGAAGAAGTGGCTACATGACTCCTATATCTCCAACAAGATTCGAGCACGGCGAGAATTCACAATCAAACAAAGCAACATCCTTCTACATGGGCAGATGGAACATAAAATATAAGATTTTGGAATGGCGAGGATCTTCGAAGGAAAAGATCAACAATAAAGTACAATGCAAGTTATTTGGATGTAGTGAGCAACTTTTGCAGTAGCTATTGATCTCAACAGTCCAAATAAGCTCCATATCGAGAGATGTTTTTGAAAGTTATTGTTTTTGTCATGAAAAATTAATACTAAAGCTCTCTTGATACAAAAGAATTTTAATTTCTTTTAGAAAATATCATCCCTTATAATTTTCAAACAAGTAATAATTGTTGATAGAATTAAGATCTCCTAAATTATTCATTTTGGATCTAAATTCCATTATTTTTATTGACAAGACTTCTTTGAAATTTACATGTATGTGTGTCACAACTATGTTTAATCATAATCCATAAAGAAAGTCATGCATATTTTTGTGGTTCAACCAAATGATTTATTTGTATTTCCTATTTTTCTTGTAGGTGATTTTGAAAGTCATGTATTTCTTATTAAATAGTATGGGCAATAGTGGATCCGTCTGTCTTAGTCCCTTCTTGGTCTAGAAGTAATTGTCAGTGTTCTCGTTTACTTTTATGGCAACACTACCACCAGACACAAAGGATTGTAGGAGAGCACGTCATTCCTCCAAAAAAAAACTTTTATACAGAGTGTTTGCTGGAGGAAAGACCAATTAACTTTATTGTTTGCCTTCTCAAAGTCAATCTTGAACAGTACACCATTTAGTTTTTTTTAGTGTAGTTTGTGGATTGTTTCATGCAGGATTACTATACCATCTAGGATATTTATTTTTTGCATGAACGTAATTTGAGAAGGACGGACAATATGGTCAACCATTGAATTTAGTCTAATCGTGACAACTTTTGTAAAAAAATTAAAACTAATGTTAAGAAGACAGATTGATGATATTGTTCTATATATTCTGCATTATAACCTTAGACAGTAAAATTATGTTGCCGAAATTTAGTCTAAAAAGATCCAGTTGACAGATCTGAAAAAAATTCAAACAAATTCATCAGATCCACCTTGATTACTTCTCAGAATTTTTGGTAAAATTCTTCTAGGAAACAAACCATCCGTGGCGCTATGTTATGTTTCATTTAAAAACCGCTTTCTTGACCTCTTCCTCCATGTAAGAGGCGGGGTAGGAAGTTGTTTTCCTTAACAGAAACTTGTTGGATATCCACTGTTTAAAACTCATCCATAGAAAAAGATTTTTCCGAAGGTACCCCAAACAAGGATTTATAATAGCTTGTAATATAAGACTTAAGTTGTTCCTGTCTCTCAATCATATATACCTTTATCCTGATTAAGAGAGTGAATAATTTTTTTCTTATGCTTGATGTTGGCCACATCATGGAAGTATATTGTATTCGCATCTCCTTTCAGAATGAATTTCACTTTTGAGCGTTGATGCTATTTGAGTTTATCCTCTCCTAGTAATCGGGCTATCTCCGCATTCGATTGTTTTTTCAGCTCGATCTCTTGTGCAGATAACGGCCTAATTTCTGGAGAAGCTTCTAAGTCATTAATGATAGATGAAAGGCGTATTTTCTCTTTCTTAAGATTCATGCAGTATGTCTAGCCCAAGATCGAAGAAACTTACATAAAGCACGTATTTTATTGTTCCATCGCTATATAGGCATTTGACCAGTAACAGGTTTTCTCAAATAACCTTCACCATCTTATCGAAACCACGAATCATCTAACCAAGTTCAAATTTAAACCCATGCTTAGATTTTCGTGGCGGTAATCCAATAGATAATAATAAAGGAGCATGATCCGACAAAGACTCAATAGCTCTAGAGCACGAACAGTTATCATAGGGAACTTCTCTTTCTACTCGGTATGCATAAGCATTTTGTCTAGTTTTTCATATGACAACTAAACTATTATCCCAATTAAACTATGTTTCTAACATGATAATCTCTCTTAAGTCCAAATTGTGTATGGCAACGTTAAATAAGAAAGGCTAATGTTCGTCAAAACGACCTAACTTTTCTCATGAGGAAAACTTAGCAAATTAAAATCGCCACCTATAAGAATAGGATATGGATTGTTTTTTGCTAGATTCACCAACTCACATAAAAAGTCAGCCTTATAGACATCCTAGTCAGCTCCATAAATGGCGACTAAAGACCATGTGAAATTATCAGTCTTGTTACGTATATAGAGTTTTATAAAAAAAATCTCCAACCATACTAGCTAAGACTTTTATATTCTCATCTCAGACGCCTAATAGGATTATCTGGATCTACCATGAGGAGGACATGATATCCACGTAAGGGAGGAGAGAAGTCCATGATCAGAGAATAGCCATGACCCGATAAATAACCTGCAGAGAAGAAAACGCAATGTTATTAAAATTTTTGTCATTTCTACATAGCCAAACGACCATATACTTATGAAAAGCACTCATATCCTAAACAAAGTCATGTATTTATTCTTAATTCCATGCAACTAGTTACTAAATACATTGTCCACCGACCATGGGGGAGATAAACCAGAAGCTACTTAGATGATTGATCATTAGCACGAGCAAATTTACACTGGAAGAATAAATACCGGATTACAAAACACACATTAACTTTCATGCCAATTCCTCTTAACAAAATTATCATTCTCGAACAAAGAAAAAATTAATCTCAATATGCTTAATGCGAGCATTAAATACTGGGTTAGCAGACATGTAGATGACACCAAGATTATCACAATATAGATATGGCTTTTTATTAATGGCTTTTCCTTGAGTGTCACACCAAGTTCTTAAACAAGAGCTTCAACCAAATAATCTCGGCTCTGACATTTGCAAGAGCCTTGTATTCAACATATGTGCTAGAACACTGTAGTTTACAACATCTTGAGGTATCTCCTTAAACATCCTTCGAACACAACAGGATCGTATATTTTATGGTGTAAATCAAATCAAATTTCAACACGGAAACCATTAAATTGTAGATGGTTAGAGCAGAAACTGTAGACCGTTAGAGTGTAAATTTAGGGAGTTAAAATAGTCTACAGTATCTCAACCGCTTTTTGAGAGAAACCATAGCTATTTTAGATGAGCCCCTACGTAATGTAATGGCCCAGGCCAGCACCAGAATCTATCTCTCGGCATCACGCGGAGTTGCGCAGCCCATGGGCACCCGAGGCCCACACTTCCACATTCCCCTCTCCCGCACACGGCTCGACTTCCTTTCAGTTAGTTACCGCCAGATGCTGCTGCCGCCGCCGGCAGCGGTGGTGGCTCGTCTTGCCAATCATGCCACAGCCGCCTCATCTTCGTGGCATCCCCTTTCCCTCCCAGCGGGCCATAGCGTTAGGGGAGGATCCCATCGCCCCGTTGTGGACATCCTCCGCTGATTTCCCCTTGCTCCGCCGCCCACCATCTCCAGCAGCGATGGGCCCGTCGCGCTTACCGTCGGCGTTCCGCCCCTACGCCACCGCGAGCTATTCACTCGGACATCCACCTGACGGTAACCCATTTCTTAGCATCTTTTCCTGCTCCTGTATCTGTGGTGTTCTTGTGCTTCTTTCTGAACACAATCTTCCTGTGTCAATCTGTCAGATCGCCTTGCAAGCTTGAATCCACCTTACCAATGCCCCGCTGCTCAGTTGGGGCTGCCTGACGGCCACGGGTCCGTCTAGTTGTCACAGGTCATTTTCTCGAGTTGTCCAGTTTCTCGGTGCTTGATACTGACAATAGAGACGAAACTGTAGACTGTTAGATATTTGTTGATGCGCAATTCAACACGGAAACCAGCAGACTATTCTGAATAGTACTTACTCTTGCACCTTGTGTGGCCCTGGATTCATCAACGTCCTAGGGAAACAGGACATTCAACCCCTCCAGATATGATGACTGACCGGCTAATTTTCAACAGAAACCACTCAAAGGAAGAGCAGCCTGTCGGCTTATCACCTCGTGGCATTAGATCATCCATGCAAACAATACTACTAAGCATCTTTTCCCCAACACAATACTAAGCATCTTCATACAATTCTCCTTCTCCCTCGTTGGCTCCGTTTGGAGAATCTTCTTCTTTGCTCTTCACAAGCAGGCATGACCCCCCTCCCTGTTTTTATCCTCCTGTCATTGATTTGTTTCTGCAAATCCGATGACCGCCTTACTCATGCCAAGCCACTCTCCACCGGCGAGAAGCTCGTTTCGAGCGGTGGTGTCTTTGCTCTGGGCTTCTTCTCCCCGACAAACTCAACTGCAAACTCATACATCGGCATATGGTACAACAACATCCCTGAGCGTACATATGTGTGGGTTGCTAACCGCGACAGCCCGATCACAGGTGATTCTCTCGGGAAGTTGGTTCTGACCAACAACTCTGAACTTGTTTTAACTGACTCCAAAGGCAGCACTCTTTGGACAACCATGGACAACATCAATTCCGGAACCACCGGAGCTGCTGCTATATTGCTCGACTCTGGAAACTTGGTCGTCCGTTTGCCGAACGGCACGGACATATGGCAGAGCTTCAGTTACCCAACCGACACCATCCTCCCTGACATGACTTTGCCGATGAGCACAAATGATCCTCTCTACGGACGCCTCTTTGCTTGGAGGGACCCTGATGACCCAACCACCAGCGATTACTCCATGGGAGGTGACTCTAGCTCGGACCTTCAGGTTGTCATCTGGAATGGGACGAGGCCGTATTGGCGCAGATCTGCATGGGACGGTGCATTGGTATCTGCCCTGTACCAAAGCAGCACTGGCTACATCATGTCCCAAACAATTGTCAACAGAGGGGGTTCATTCTACTTGACGTTCACGGTCTCCGATGGCTCTCCAAGCATGCGCATTATGCTGCACTATACAGGCATGTTTCAATTCCTGGCATGGAACAGCAGCTCATCTTCTTGGGATGTTTTCATAGAGAGGCCAGGTCCTACTTGTGACATTTATGCCTCTTGTGGCCCGTTTGGTTACTGCGATAGCACTGAAGCAGTTCCGAAATGCAACTGCCTCGCTGGATTCGAGCCTGATGGTGTTAACTTCTCCCAAGGTTGCCGGAGAAAGGAGGAGCTCAAATGTGGTCATGGATATAGTTTCTCGATCTTGAGTGGAATGAAGACACCCGATAAGTTTGTATACGTCAGGAATGCAAGCTTTGACCAATGCGCAGCAGAGTGCAGCAACAATTGCTCTTGCTCCGCGTATGCTTATGCGAACCTGAAAAATGGTAGTGTGACATTCGACCAGTCAAGGTGCTTGATTTGGTTGGGAGAGCTTGTCGACACGGGGAAGTACGGTGATGGTAGTGGAGAGAACCTGTACCTCCGCCTTGCCAGTTCAGCAGGTATTTATCTTTCCCCATGTGCTTATTGAATGTACGTTGTAATCAATGCCTTTTATGTTGAATGCTAGATGTGATTAGAAGGACAATAACGATAAAAAGTAACACTTGCCATAAATGGATTTTTAATGTTGGAAGTGTCATCTCTTTCTTGACTATATTTTTGGTTTTCTACAGTTGACAAGGAGAGTAACATATTGAAGATTGTTCTCCCAGTAGTGGCTATTCTGCTGATATTCATATGCATCTACCTTGTATGGATATGCAAGTCAACAGGTAGAAAAGGACTTACCTTACTTTTCAGGATGCAATGTTCATGAGGTATCCATGAAAACAATATTGATATGAAGTTTTTTTCCGTCAGGCAAACGACGAATGAAGAAACTTCAGAACAGACATACACGACAACAGTCGAAAGATTCCAAATCCAACCAACTTGACAATGAAAATATAGAACTTCCATCTATTTGCTTCGAAGACATTGTTACTGCAACAGACAATTTCTCGGACTACAACGTGCTTGGGAAAGGTGGTTTCGGAAATGTTTACAAGGTAATAAGAAGGTTTATCCTAATAATCTTCGTAGGAGTTTTTTTTCTTCTATTCTCTGGTTCTATTGAAGAATCATGCGTTGATGTAGGGACTGTTCGGAGGTGGCAAGGAAGTTGCTATCAAAAGGCTTAGTAAGGGTTCCGGGCAAGGGGCAGACGAGTTCAGAAATGAAGTGGTTCTGATTGCCAAATTGCAGCATCGGAACTTAGTCAGGCTTCTTGGTTACTGCGCTCATGAAGATGAAAAGTTACTTGTCTATGAATATTTACCTAACAAAAGCTTGGATGCATTTCTCTTTGGTATGTTCTAACTTATGATCACATCTCGCAAAATACTCTTAGATGAACTGAATTCATGAAAACTGATGATGAATTTCATTTTGCACTGGTTTTGGAAGATGTTACGAGAAATTATGTGCTTGGCCTACCCGGTTCAGGGTAATTAAAGGTATAGCGAGAGGCCTTCTTTATCTCCACCAAGATTCAAGGCTAACAATAATTCATAGAGATCTCAAAGCAAGCAATGTCTTGTTAGACGGAGAAATGAACCCTAAAATATCAGATTTTGGTATGGCAAGGATCTTTGGAGGAAATGAGCAAAAAGCGAACACTATCCGTGTTGTTGGGACATAGTAAGTGATATATGCACCAGCTAAGGCTTAACATGGTAATTGTTTACTGCTTAACTAATAAACTGTCTTGGAATGATTCAAACAGTGGTTACATGTCTCCTGAATATGCAATGGAAGGCTCCTTTTCTGTCAAGTCTGACACCTATAGCTTTGGTGTTCTACTGTTGGAGGTTGTAAGCGGGCAAAAAATCAGTTCATCGCATCTCATAATGGATTTTCCAAGTCTTATAGCTTACGTAAGTGCACTAAAATGATTTAGTTTTCAACAACCAAAGCACTCATAATGACTTGAGGATTTCGTTGGTTTAGGCATGGAGCTTATGGAAAGATGGAAATGCAAGAGAACTGGTGGACTCAACCATTGTGGAGAACTGTCCACTTCATGGAGTTCTACGATGCATTCATATAGGTCTTCTGTGTGTTCAAGATGATCCAAATGCTAGGCCACTCATGTCATCCACTGTGTTCATGTTAGAAAATGAAACAGCCCCGCTTCCTACTCCAAGGGAACCTGTATATTTTAGGCAACGAAATCATGAAACTGAAGACCAAAGAGACATGGGAATATCTCTGAATAACATGACTATCACAATGCCAGAGGGACGTTAAGTGTTTAATTGCATTGTTCTCTTTTTTGTGAACTTCTAGTTTTAACACTTGAACAGTGGAGCAATATATGTTCCTAAGGACAAACAAATAATACATCAAGTTGTAATCCTCGATGTGTTCTATATTCATACAAGGTTTTCATATATTGTGGATTTCACTAGTTTGTGCATTTGTTTTCACCTTGTCAAGTGGAAGAAGGATACATAATAAATCTGGAACACTATTTATGCAGTTGTTATGAATTTTCTGCATCCCAGCTTCCTCAGTTAGTCAATGGCTCTGATACTCTGAATTGCTTTGTCAGTTAGAAATTTCATGTTTTTTCTCTGAGCTGGGATGCAATGCATCTCCCTGTGAAATTCACTTCTTATCTTCTTCTGCTAGTGGCAAGTAAGCTAAGTTTACACGCATGAAGTCTGCCACTGACCTTTCATTGCTGAAACTTAAGGTATAAAAACTGTTGGGAGTTCAGGTCCAGCCTAAAGGGAAAAGTCAGAATGTCAGTATCTACCAGGAAGGTAGAAAGGCCATTTCAAGTGAATCTGTACGACCAGAATAAATCCCAGCCTAACTCATCCAGAGTGATTTTGGACACTCAGATGATATTTCAGAAATTCATTTCAAGATTGCAGGCTAACTCATCTGATACTTCTGAAATCACATTCAAGTCATTTGCACCACCTCTTTCGTTGTTCAGATGGTGGTTATTTGCGCTTCAAAACAATAACCTTGAAGAATGTTCGCATACGGTCAGATGTGATGGCCTGGTAACTTTTAGAAAATCTTCTCAAAAGACAAGTCTTCAGTATATCCGTGGTGCTGCTGAAGAATCAAGATAAACGCGTTGAATTTTAGTGTAATTCTCTGCACGATGTGGGGTTGAACTTTTTCTTGGTGCTGGCTTTGTGATTTCGACCATTACACTAGCGTAGGATGTTGAGCTGCATGGTGGTAGCTTTCATCGAAGGCGAAAACAGAGTCAAATTCAAAGAATTCTTTCCGTGGCAAGAAAACCGAGTCGAATTCAATGAAAAGTACAAAAGTTTCTTTTATCCCAAGAACAGGAAAAATCAGCGGTTCAACTTATATCCATGCCACAGGAAAATTAGTGGGCTAGGGAGAAATTAAGTATACATTTCAAATATGATATATCTCCTCCAAGTGCTTTATTGCATTTTTTTAAGAACAACTGATTTTATACCAACCATCCCACTATGATGTTCAGTTTTTCTATAAAAACTGGTGCTTTACTCTTCTTATTTCAACTGTCGTCCACACAGGTAGACTCCGCAAGACCTAAAAGTGTATTGGATAATGGTGCGCTGCCACCAAAGCGTAAAAGCTTGTTGCTAGGGCAAGACTGTTGTGCTCAGCACTTCAGCAGTCAAGTTTCAGTGCAAGACTGCAATTGAGATTCAGTCGTTTGCTATGCTCTCGGTATGCCGATCTTTAGCTGAATTTTCTACCACGATTTGCTTTTGGTTTGAATTTTAAAGTTCATATCCCTGAAGAGTCAAGTATGTACTACTACTACTGCTTGTTATGCTACAGTTATTCTTTACCTGCTGCAGGGAGAGTTGTGCTGGGTTCATCATGCCCAAAACTCCAACTTGGATATATTTGGGAACTGGCTTGGTTGGTAGAGACGAGAAATGCAACGTAGACCACATAATAAGGATCCTACAGAAGAATATGCCTGTGCAGAACATACTACGCATGCCGATATCCACTAGTACATAACTGGAATAATTTAGCCCGAAAGATTCTGGCGATATTTAAGAAGAAAAAGGCAGGCATGCACAAAGTCTGGAAACCCTGCTTAATACATAGTAGCACCAAAACATGTGGTTGCATTCAAAAGAGAAAGCCAGCAAAAAGGTAACAGCCAGCTGAGATCACTCAAGGAGAGATCGATGCCACTTTTATTTGGTACAATATATCCATAGAGAACTAAACCTGCTACAGACAGACTTTGATCCATCGCAGTGATTGAATTTAAAGTAGTAAACCATTAATCAATCCTTAGAGACGCAACTGCTCAATGATTCAAAACCTAACAACCAATCATACGAGCCCGGTCGGTCGACTATCAGTAGTACAACACAGTTCATCATCTCGGCTAGAGCATAGATCCCTTAATAATTAATTAGCTGGCTGATTATTCCACCCTGATGAACCTGAAGAATGAATCCAAGTCTTGAAGCACTCATTCCAAAGGTTCATCTAGCTAGCTAGCCGCTGCCTTAGTTCTTCCTCGGCAGCGCTATAAGTTACACATCATGCATGATCATAGTCTACTAGATAATTAACTCATTAGGATCAAGGAACGCCGTCGGATCGATCCGTGCGTGTTAGCTTCTGATCGATCGATTGACGCTGAAGAAGCCGTCCGTCTACCTAAACTGGGCGCCGAACGGAGTCCAGAAGTCGACGGGCACCTCGCTGGCCACCGCGTAGGTGCTCGAGATCGGCACCAGGCACAGCCCCCGGCCCTTGAGCGACACCTCGCCGCCGTCCTTGGACGATTTGTCGGAGCTAGCACTCGAGCTCTGAAACCAAACACAGAACACATGTGTGAAAAAGCTATCAGAAGACATGAAGGAAAGAAAGTGAGAGCAAGCGTGCAGCAGCAGGTAGCAGCACTGGCAGGTGTGCAGCACACCTTGAGGTACTGTGGCACTTGATGCTGATGATGGCCGTTCTTCAGGTAAGGAGCGCTGAGCACCTGCATCGGACAGAAACAAAAATATGTTCAGTTCAGGTTTAGCTGCTAGCTCGGTCTCCGATGGATCCAAACCAGTCTCCTGGTCGATGATTCCATGGGAGGAAATCGATAGAGCTCGTGCGTGCGTGCGTGCGTGCTCCGGGTGCCATGATTAAAGCGTATATGGGGGTTAGACTTACACCAACTTGGTCGTGGAGGAACTTGATGTACTCGATGGTCTCGTGCAGCACCGACGCCGTATCAGTCTGCACGCGCAACGAAAAATATATCATCAAGATTTTGTTGCTACATGTGCATGTCTTGGGTTAGATCCTCGAAAGGAGGAGAGGAAAGGAACAACTCTTTTTCAGAGAAGATGATACTTCTATGTTGTGGCTCCAACTTCCAAGCAGCACGTACTCGTACTTGTTTGTGTAAGAATATGTTTAATGCACATTGGACATGAAAAGCATAGCTAGCTAGCTAGGTTTGCTCACCTTTCCGAAAGGAGAGACGAGCTGTTGGAGTGCTGTGATCCTGTCCCCTAGCTTCTCCTTCCTAACCTGGAATGTGTTGCACAACTTTATCATCAATAAAGAGATGCATGCATTGATCTTGGCCTACTATGTGATACTAGTATCAAATAATGTATGCATGAAGTTTAATCATGAGAACTAGATTGAGCTAAGTTAACCATGCATGCATGCATTGTAGATTGATAGAGAGGCATGTTTGTTTACCTTGAAGGTGGGCAATGGCGATGGCGTCTCCATCCTCGGCTTCTTGAACGCCGGCTCTCCAGAAGCCTTCTTGGTGGTGATTGAGCTGGAGTCTCCCACTCCTTCTAGCACATTCTATATACACATATGTAACTAAGGTTAACTACAATCAAACAACTAGGTACATGTAGTAGTACATAGCATATACTAATACACAGCATCAAAACAAAATACTTCTGTTGCATATGAAACACTTGGGTATGTATAATCAGCACACACCTTTAGTGCACGCGGCGCCGGTGATTGTTTGACGGCAGCACGTGCTCTACCCTGATCGGTCGTCGGCTGCGCAGCCATCGCCATGCCGAACCCGGCGGCGCTAGACGCGTTCCAGAACGCCGCGTCGTTGGTGAACTGGAGTGGCTCCCTGCCCCCAGCTGCCTGGCCGCCCATCTGCTGGTACTGATACTGCTGAATCCCCGCCGCCGCCGGTGCCTGCTTGGACGCCGTGGGCTCCATGAGGCTCCTCAGCAGCGACGACTGGAACCCGTACGGCGAGTTGGGCGACAGCAGAAGCTCGGGGGCGCCGAGGCTGGACAGCAGCTGCTGCTGTTGCTGCTGCTGGTGGTGGTGGCCTTGCAGCGCTAGGTCTAGGTTATTCGGCGAGGGGTCCATCGTCATGCTCTGATCGGTTCTTGAGCTCATGTCATGGTGGCCAACTTGCAGAAACCCAGGCATGTTACCAGCGCCGCTGCTCCTGTTAAAAGTTAAAACAAACGACACATAGACATGCATAGATTCCATTAATCTCAGTGTCACGGGAGTATGTACGTATCATCGTCATATCATATGATATATAGTATGAGTTCACGGGAAATTAATCCAGGCAAGGGGTGGGTAGAGACGTACTGTAGAATAGAACAAGGACTTACATGTAAGGGTTGTTCCAGTCGGTGAATCCGGCCACGGCGGCGCCGTCGTTGGTTTCTTGGAAGGTTACGGAGCTGTTGTTCCCGCCGGGGGACTCGGAGGAGGCCGTGGTGGTGCAGCTCTTGGCCTTGCCGCAGCCGTCCGCCGCCACGTCGTACCCACCAGCAGCCAGGGCGGACGATGGCCAGGTGTTGAACCCGGCGAGCTCCGTGGAGCACGCCGCGGGAGGCACCGCCGCCGCCGCCGCCGTGTTGGTGTTCCACCACATGCCATGCGAGACAGCTACGCCGCCACCCCCGTTGTACATGGCCGGAGCAGCGTGCATCAGCTGGTGATCTCCCATACCCGATCTGCGAGCTGATCTGTATTATGTGCACGCCGTCTCTCGGTCGAGATCGATCGAGAGGAGCAAGAAGGCGAGTGGTGAGTGCTTGTTGGGTGGGCAAGGATGGAAGGGGAAAGGGGTGAAGCAAGCAAGCTAAGCTGGGGGTAGTGGTAGTGGAAAAGATGGGGTTGTGAGGCTTGGCTATATATAAACCGTTTGGAAAAGAACGGTGAGGAGGAGAATTTGGCCTACCCGCGCGCGGGGTTGGGTCGTTGGCGGTCTCCCGGCATTGCGTCAGCTGGCCGGGCGGGTAAATCGATCGATCCGGTGCAACTGATCATGATCCAGCAGTCGTTCAACAACCCGGATCACTAGCGAGTAGAGCACTACACTCAGCCCTCCTCAGGTCTGCATCTTTTTAATTCTCTTGTCTTGTAGTTGTACCCCTTAAGAGTCTTAGGGTTTTGACCGGACCTGCATGCTTAATTGCATGACTTTTTTTGTTTTTAGAGAATGGAGGAGGTGGAAACATTCGGCATCCACTGATGCACACAGCCGTAATTTTCACCACCAACGTGCGTACAAAATTGACGAAGTGCACAAACCTTGTCAAATCTCTACTATCTAAAAAAGAGGAGAGTGTTCCGTTTTCTCCCAGAACCCACTACGGTTCGCTTTGTCACCCGTAGCCTCTTCCTTTCCCGCATCTCTTCATAACCCAAAAACACATATCAGTTTCCTACAAAACCGCTTGCTGCACTCTCAATCAAGATCTCCAAAAATGTCCGCTCGTCTCTAAACGAATCTTGTACGACGACGCGCCTGATCACCTGGCCTCAGACGCACAATGCGCCCTGACCAAGGGATCTCACCCTAGACGAGCCAGTCCGTCGTGGTTGAGGGCGTCATGTCCTCTGCGCCGCCGTCAGTCCGTTCCTGCATTTCCATGATAAAAGGTTGATATCTTACTACATGCATGCAGGTGCACCACCATGTATGAAACGAAATTCTGCATATAAAACAAGGTCAGACAAAATAGAATTTACCTGTTCTCTCTTTGTTCCAGACAAGTCACGTCTAGCTATACTCTCAAGAAATTCTGTTCTGATCCTCCAATCTTCTATTTCATGATTCTTCGGCCAGACCACTAGCTAGGTTACTAGTATAGGATTTAGGAATATTGAGATGAAAAAGCAGGGATTCACTAATTGATTTATGCCGGGCGCCATGTTTCACACACTAGAATCAGGATAAATATGTCGAATCGGTATATATATTATATGTTATCTCTTACAAATGAAACAAAGGAATAAGACTAGGGAATAAATCCCAAGTAATCAATCAAAGGCACGCATTGACCTCCAAAAAGAAGTCTTGCTGGTGATAGCAACATGAGCAAATAAATTACATTAAAAGGAAGGAATGTTTGATGAAATTGCCTAACTGCTATAAAGGGGAACGTAATGAACTCTGCTAGTAGTTTATTGCACTGTTGCACCTAATCTTTGTACCAGGAAGTCTTGTTTCTGCGTGCTATTGTCGCCTCCAATCGGTTTATTCTAATCCTAGTGAATTACTTTCTCGCTGGTAATTATCACAATGTTTCATCAGCATCACTTTATTGTTCATTTCCGACCACTAGAAGATAAATTCGAAGTCACACTCTGATTGAAATTACATACATACCCTGATCTCTACAAATTGTAATTTATGTGTAGTATCACTGGCATGCGTGTCGATCATTATGGCATATGGTCATGCTTACTGGTACTAGCTTTTCTTTTGGTGGAATGTTTAGCGATAGATCGCTAAATTGTAAGGATGTTAATTGAGTGAAAAAAACTTTGTATGAAAATGAAAATGCATTACACTTATCAAAAATATATAGTCCAAAAAATGGAGTACATTGTGTTCAAAAAAATATACTCTCTCCGTCTTAAAATATATGTCACGGATTTATTAAAATTTAAATGAATCTAAAAACTATTTAGTATATAGATATATCCAAATTTTGATAAATTTCCGACATCTATTTTGAGACAAAGGGAGTAGCACCCTATGTCCAATTTGGTGAAAACAAATTTCAATTTCGATGTTCCTTTTGAGGAGAGCCCGTCCAACTTCTGATATAGTATTGCAGCATATGCTTTTTTTAGCTTTTTTATGGAATGGTGTTTGGACAAAAAATAGTAAGTTGTGAGGCGTTAGGAGTTTATTCTATTCCGAAGCCGCGCAAGTACTCCCTCCGTTTCATATTAATTGTCTCAACTTTGTTTAGATACAAATACATCTAGTTTAAATAGTTAACTAGATATATACGAAATTAGATAAAGTTGACGCCATTAATATGGACTCGAGAAAGTATAAAAACATGAAAATATCTTGATCATACGACTATCAATATCAAATCAGAATATCTATAAGTAAACCGAAAAATAAACACCCAAATTTGAAAAGTTTATGTACGAACAAATTAAAGGACTTGGCAGGGAAAGACTTATTCGTTTTACCATGGAATACCCATGTATTGGAATGAAGATGGAAATTGAGATACACGTCGGTTTCATTTGTGATCGGTGACGTGATAGAAGAACCCCCATACCGCACGCGTTAGGCACCCCATGTTTGTCTTGGATCGTTATGATTCCCCCCGCTCCTTTTTGGATTTTTCTCCGGGTACCTATATTCGTTTTTGAGTTCAGACCAGCCACACTGTACGTATGTGTACAATGAAAATATTTTTGTTGGTCCCTCCTTGTGCAAATAATTTGACGGGATCTTTGTCAAGAGCTTAAGACGCTAGCGGTCGCACGGTGCATTACCAGCCAAATGCGCAGCTATAGCTTACCATGCACGGTCAACGTTTTTTTTTTTGGGCGAATATAGCACGGTCAACACGATTTCTAGTACTACCAGTATGCATGTGGTCTGGAAACCATCGTGTTCACGGGTAGCATATAGACAAAATCCAGCAATTAAGAAGCTAGAAAGTTTAGAAGTACTGCTCCCTCAGACCTACATTAGTTAGATTTATTTAGATACGAATGGATTTAGTTAATGTTTAGTGTTAGATACATCCGTATCCATAGGCGGGATGCAGCGTCCTCGTAGCCCGGGCACTAATTACTATTTATTAAAGGTAAAAATTAGTAAAATTAGCCTCTAAATTAAGAGTTTGTCCGAACTTTGGAAATTTCTGGGTCCACCACTGTTTGTATCTAGACAAATTTGAGTCAACTAATATGTGTTGGAGGAGTATCTTTATTTTCAAAATGGGATAACATTCACAGAGATGCACACGGCTCTCATGGATCAAAGAGAGTCGATACAATGATCAATGAACGAAAAATAAGAAAAATGCTCAACAATCTAAACATCTTGGATCCTTTTTATAGGCTGTCTCGTAGCCTGGTAAAAGATATCCTGAGCAATCATCAGCATCCGGTTAGAAGTACTATCTTTATTACATAATGTAAGCATTTCTAACAATTCAAATTGAATAGCTAAAAAGGCTTATATTTTGGAACATATAGGAATAAATTTTTGTGCAAAAGCGAATACATAGAAGTATACTAAGTTCTGTAGATGACTCGATGTATCGCCCTTCTCCTATGTCGACAGCTTTCATGCTCGGCACCCATCTCCAGTCCAGCTCCGGTAGCATCGGACCCGTGGTGTATGAAAGGGCGAAAGCCCTGTTCGGCGTTGGCCGATGTTGACCACGATGACGCTTGCAGCGTTGGTTTCCTTCATATTCTCCTCGAGGCGCATTCATGGCCTTCAATGTGCCTTCCCTTCCCTCGGATGCCGGGGAAAACCCTTGGTTTGGTTCGTCGGACCGGACGGTGGTGTCATGCTGTTGTTATCTTCACGAAGACGGCCTCCGGGCCACCTGGAGAGGCTGATGCGACAATTCGACATTGTTGGCAATGTGACTTGTTGGCCCTTGCCCAGGGCGCATTGTATGGCATGGCGTATGCATCTTGGTCGATGACTTCCCCGAGCCCGTCAAGAGCCTGACTTCTTCTTCTTGCCGACTCATGTAGGTAGAAGAGCGGAGGTACATTGGTCCGGGTTACCTTGGAATCGAGGTCGAGCTACGGTGGTGTCTTGCTTGGTCCGTGAAGAGGTCCTAAAACCATGTGGGTCCTTCTTCTCGCCACTTGTAGTTGTTTGTTGGGCAAGACAAGTCATGTTCGTAGGGTGGATTTGACGATTTGTCCCATTTTATTTTTCAATTTGATCATTTGCCATACACCCTGTGTCACTGACATGTGGTGGCCAATGTGGCAAAATGATCAAATTTCGAAGTAAAGTGGGGCAAATGATCAAACAATCGTGTTTATAGAGGGTGTGTTATTTGCCGCTTGGCAGCAAATGTATCGTGTTAGGTGTATGGAGTTATATCCTTCTTGAAGAAGTACCGGCCATCTTAGCCTTTTTCTATACGATTATTAATTCGAGCTAGTATTATTGTAGAAAAAAAAGACTCGACGTGACGACCTTAACTAGTTTGGGGCAAACATTCTTTCGGCGTACGCACGTAGCGGAGATTTCCTCTGGAAGGCGGCGGCCGGCCTAAGGGCTAAGGCTAGGTCTCGAGACGACGGACGGGCGACGACCCCGTTGACGTCATGCTTATGACCGCCGATGTAGCTAGCTAGCTAGATGGGAGAAGAAGGGCCAGCTACGCTACGATGGAGGGAAGGGAAGGCGTCAAAAGCGCGGGGCCGGGGTGCTCGCACGCGTGCCCGGAAAAAGCCAGCCGCCCACTCACCCCATCCATACAGATTACAGAGACACCGTACCCTGAATCCCGATGGATCCAAGCCACACACCACTCCGCTCCACTCCAGTAGTCGGAGGCCGAGTCAAAAGGTCGGACAGGGACACCATCCTTCCGATCCTTGGCTCCCTCGCTCGGCTCATCGCCATCGCTTCGGGCCGCGACACCATCCATCCACGTCCTAAGGATCATCGTGCATTTTTGGGTTCGGTAGCTTGATCCGAGAGGGAGGGTCAACTTCTTATTCATTTCGTTTTTCATCACTAGTGTAGCAGATTCATTCAGAGGCGGATCAATAATAATAGTAGTACTACTAGAAGCAATTGGGCAGGGGAGGTCAACTCGCTGTTCATTCCATTCCCTGGCGCGCGTGACGGCCAGTTGCAGAGGTGAGCTGATGGTGTTAGAATATATGTCGAGGCAGAAGCTCACATCTTTTCTGGTATCTTTGCCCCTGCTGCCGCCGGAGTAATTTTTCAATCGCAACAAGGAGAAAATCATTCGTTTGCGGAGGTCAACGTGTTGCTCATTTCCAGCCCTACAATCATGGAGGTCAACGTGTTGCTCGTTTCCAGCCCTACCATCATGGAAGCCACTGTGTTGAAGGGTAAAGGGAGAGAGAGATATTATATGATGATCGTATTATTGAGCCTTTCGGACGAGTATATATAGACGTCTGAGGCAGATTTGGAGTCTGAAAAGAAATGCTACTTAGAAGTCTGAAAGAAGTAAACCAGTCTATCTCGGACGGAATCGTATACTCTAACATTTCCCAGTCGTAGCGGTAGCATCGTGAACAATGAAACATCGCGAACGTCGATGGAGAGCAGAAATGAACCGGTTACCGACATCCCCGTAGTGGTAGCGGGAACGTCGTGGACGGTGTCACGTCGCAGAAGCTTGGGCCGTAGAGGATGCCGGTGAGGAGCTCAGGAGAGGTGGTAGCCCTTGTGCCGTTATCGAGTGAGCCGAGAACGGTGGGTGCTGCAACCTTGGTCGAGGTAGCCGCGCGAGGGGTCACCGTGGTCGGGGTTGCCGGTGTCGAGGTAGCTGCATATTAAGCCATGTGCGCGTAGTGCAGCCAGTACAAGGACGGAGACGCGTCAGGGAAGTCGTCGGAGAGAGCGATGCCAAAGCCGATGCAGTCCGAGCCGTCGAGGACGAGGTGCGGCCATGGCTTTGCCAAAACCAGGCGCACGTTGGGGAAGAAGGCATACTCTGGTTGTGCCAAAACCGAGTATGCGAAGACAAAGTCGGTATGCCGCAGTCGAGGCAGACGTAGAGGAGGTAGTCGATGCCGATGAAGACGAGGCGCTACAACCGGGCTTGCCAGACTCGGGAACGCGTCGAAGGCCGCGCCCGGTGTTGCCGATTACAGCGCATGCGAAGAAGGACGATGAAACAACTTCACGCCATGTCGGAGAGGAGACTAGCAGAGGAGGACTCTACGACGGTTGCGTTGCGCAGATCGGCAAAGTGCGATTCAAGCCGCGGTTGTCGGAGTAGACGAGTAGGTGTGGTCGAGGACGATGGTGATGAAGTCGTGCTGGACGAACGTAGAAAGCGGCGAACCAGCGACGACCAAGAGTGGTCATACTGGATGCCTAGACGGAGGGGTAGTCGGCGGGACCTACGACGGCCAGGAGTGGCCATGCAGGCTACCTGTGGTGATGCGGTGGCGGTGCTCGAAGTAGGCAAGGAAGAACCAGGCGACGTGATGAAGACCATGCGCGGACGGCGGCGACCCGCGCTGAGGGAGGTGGCGTGGTGAAAGCATGCGACGTCCTTGCGGGGTGATGGCGCTGACCGCGTGCAGCGACGCTACTTCCCGATGGGGCGACGTAGCTGCAGGGCGCGAGTCGGTGCAACGGCGTGAGAACCACCAGCGACGGACACTCCTGAGAAGGCGCGTTGGTAGCCAGCGGCGGGCACCAAAGGCGGCGACGCTGCGGCCCGAAGGGGCGACGCAGCGGCAGCCCGATGCTCGATCGGTGGTAGGCGCGTGCTCAGGGACGTACTCGGCGGAGACGAGCGCCAGATCGATTGATCAGACCGACGACGGTCTTGTCTGGCGCCAAGTCCGTGACGACGGCGGTCGAAATCAGCGTCGTTGCCGGTGCAATCCGGCGATGGCGAAGACAATCGAGGGTCGGCCGCGGACCTCGAAAGCCGCAGCCGACCGTGGTGCGCGGCAGCCTGTCATGAGGCCGCGACAGCTTACCGAGGAAGGCATAGCGGCGCAGGTGACAGGCGCACCGGCGCGGTGTAGATCATCGATGCTGATGACCGGAGTAGAGGCGCGGCGATGCGACGGCGATGGGCGACTCAATCCGATCTAAGATCGGTAAACCAAAAAAGAAAACCGATCAAGAGATCGGAAAAAAAAGACTTACAGGACAGCCTATTACGGATCGGCGAACGAACCCTGCGTACGGGTCGCGCAGCCTCCAGCGTAGATCATGGAGGTTGACCTCCCCAGAGACGGCGCGGTGCGGAGGCGGGAGCTAGGTCAAGGACCGTGCCGCTCTGATACCATGTCAACTTCTTATTCATTTCGTTTTTCATCAGTAGTGTAGCAGATTCATTCAGAGATGGATTAATAATTGTAGTATAGTAGTAGTACGAGCGAGGCGAGGAATGAATCATTGGGCTTTTGGGGAGGTCAACTCGTTGTTCATTCCATTCCCTAGCGCGCGTGACGGCCAGTTGCAGAGGTGAGCTGACGGTGTTAGAATATATGTCGCGGCCGAAGTTCAGATCTTTTCTGATCTTTCCCCTGCTGGCGCCGTAGTTATTTTTCATCGGCCGTAGTTATTTTTCGATCGCAAGAATCAGGCGTCGTGATCATGGCCTTTCCCCGTGGGATTTCGTTAAGTGTGAGCTTATAACTAAGAAGGAGAAAATCATTCGTTTGCGGAGGTCAACGTGTTGCTCATTTCCAACACTAGCATGCTAGCCACTGCACCTAGCGCAGCCTCAGATAGAAGAGCGGCAGCCCGAGGGCATCTCCACCGGTCACCCTAAATAGTTGTTTTTGTCCGTTTGGGTCGGATCACGGTCGATTTGGGATCCTGGTCCGGCCTATCCGGCCGATCGCGTTGTGCGACCCACTTATCTGTGCCTAACCATCGTCAACGCCGGCGTATTTTCAGTGGCTTTCCGTCGTCACGCCGTCTCACGCCAGCAGAGAAGACGGTCCGAGCGGCCGTGGTGGTTGTCAAACCCGCTGTTGCCACGACGTTCTCACTACAACCACAACAGGATCACCGGCGAGTGTTTTTCGTGGGAAGTGATGGAACGTGTCTTTCTGTCGGAGCACCGGCGACGTCTAGCGCTTATGGAAGTGCGTGACGAGCTCCGTGAAGCATTGCAGACCAATCCCGACGACGCATACCTGCGTGCCCGCCTCCCCCAAGCCGAAGAAGAGCTGCAGACGCAGGAAACGATCTACCGCTCTCTCAGCATAGAATGAGGCCTTACCGACCCGAAGGCGCGCCTAGCTAGAATGTCCAATGTCGGTCGACCCGTAGGCGACCTGTTGTACTCGTGTTTGTAATTTGATTGCCGGATTAATAAAGTTTTTCATTGCAAATGGCCAATACCTACATTGATAGATCATACATGGCGCGCGCAAAGCCTAGCCTACTCGTCCGAGTCGGAGGAGGAGTCGGAGTGGTAGCAGCGGCGTCACATGGTGTGGTCGAAGACGCTGACGCCGAACTTTCCTTCACCGTCGTACTTGAAGACGAGGATGTTGCCCGCATCGATCTGGTGCGAGCGGGCGAAGCACTCCCAGCCGTTGCTGAGGTACATCTGGCCGAGGTGGTCGGACTGCAGATCGACCGAGTACCTGGTGGTCCTGAAGTCGTTTGCCCGTGGCATGACACGCGGTGGCGGCTCGTCTCCGATCAGCGTCACGAACCTACGGGGAGCGATGCATCATGCGACATGCCGAGGTGGATGGCCACGATTGATGCCTTTGGGTGCTGGTCGAAATCTTGAGGGCGGCGGTAAGGGAGAGCGTGGCGGCGTGGTGATTTGGCCGCGTCCTCCACGCCTCCCTCAATGTCCACGGCCGTCGCGCCCTCTCCTCGATCCAGCGCCGCCGGCCATGGCTAGCTATAGGTAGTGGAGAACGAAAAGGAGAAGGAGGAGAGGATGGTTTTCTGTGTGGAGAAGATGGCTGCGGTCGGCCAGTTAAGAAGGGCCGGCATCGTATGCCAGCGCGAAGAACGAAGAGACGACATTGAAGTGTCCTGTCAGTCAGTGTGTCGTCTTGTCGCCATTGATGGCACAGGCTGTTGTCGGTCAGCCTTTCGCGCAGCGCCTCTGAATCGTTGTGGTGGTTGCGTCAGAATTGATGCCGCTGCGCGCGTCTGAATCAACGCCGTGGTGACTGGCGGGTGGGCCAGCGGCACCAATGGGCAGGACACCCGAGCTGTCAGCGCGCGTCTGAGCCGATGCAACCGTTGCCTAGATCAGGTGCATGGATGATTCGAGCCGGATGCATTTGTCCGGATAGAACGCGGCGCAGGCCCCGCGTGTCCACGCAGACCGGTTTAGACATGCTCGGACGGGATGCGTGTGGCCCGCTGGAGATGGCTAGCACTAGTATTATACTATGTTGAGAGTCTTGGGACAAACAGAAACTCGAATCTAACCAAATCCCGTTCGTGATTCTTCACCAACTCCATACACTACGGAAGAAGAAGAAAAACCTAGCGATCGCGCGATCATGACTTTGGCTACCGTGTGTGCGTGTGTGTGTTTTCGTTAAGGGATTGGTCATTAGCACGGACGATTAATTAGCCCATCTAGCTAGCTAGCAAGACAGCGTTTGTGGCGTGCAATCGATCTCTAGTGTAGTAGTGATCCAAGCACGATAGCTTCATCTTAGTAGAGGAGTAGTATACTAACTTCCGGCTGGCTCCGTATCAACCACAAGTAAGCAAGCAGTAGTAGTAGTAGTAAACATAGTTTACTCGCAAAAGCGCGCGGCTGCTCGACTCGACTCGATGGTGCATGCATTGCATCGTACACATGGACACGGGTGTGCAGACTCGGGTCTCTTTCCTTTGTTGGTGGGTCGATCGAGCCGTAGACGGCAAGCCGCTCGCCCGTGTGCCGTGCGACCCAGGGAACTGACACGAGCCCGCCCCGCGCGACGGAGAATGAGAATCCCGCCGTTTCTCCGGCCGGTGTGCGACACACGGCGCGCTCCCGGCAGGCGTGCGCACGGCGACAACCAGGCAGCCAGCTAGTGCGCGCACGCCACATCACACCAGTCACCACGCCGCAGCAGCAGCAGCAGCAGCGGGTACAAGTACACGCCCTCCCTGCAACACGTGCCTGCAAACCAGGCACGCGCGCGCTCCGGCATCGATCATGTCATGTCAGGGTGGAAAAAGGCGAGAGGTGTTGACGTGCTGGGACAGCGCGACGGGGGTGCGACTTTCGCGCTGTTAGGCCGGCCCCGGCCGCGTTGACACGGCCTAGCTAGCTAGCAACGACCTGCTCCAATCGATCCATCAGATATTTTTTACTCGTAGTATATTCTATTGGATCTGGTAGTAGACATTTCAAAGCTGTCGTGTTTAGTTTAGTGGGTCGTCAAAGCGTGGTCTGACTTTCGATCGTCACTCGCCGGGTCTACTCCCCGACAGCTGCCGAGATCCAAGGGGCAGATCGAACTTGCTTGGACCCTAGCTACCGTACGTGGGTTGGTTGGTTGGCGTCAATCTCTTGTTTTGCAGCGTCACTTCCTGCAATATATAATTAACTAGCACAAGCCCGTGTATCCGCCTAACACACATGATCTCAGGACTTGGAGTGACATCCGTGACTGATCACTCCAAGCAAAAGGTCAACCATCCAATGATCCTCCCAAGCAGTAGAATCGGTAAACGCATCCCCGTGTTGTGATTCACAATGTTTGAATTATTATTGGGCTACACACACGTTGACAAGTCGTGTTGTAATTCCCACATAATGTCCAATACAGCACGGTTGGCAAGGTTACTTGTGGTGGAAATAGCATAGTCCTCTTATAAGTGCAAGAAATAGACTTGGTACGGGCATATCTAGATTTATTTCAGAATTTAATCGGCGGTATCTCTTCAAGTACTAGCTAGGTGGCAATCCCGTGACCAAGTGAGACGCATGTGGTGACTTGGCCAACGTCAAGATATGTCAACTCAGTCACCCGGATGTGCTCGCAGAGTTTCTTGTGTGTGTGTGTGCACGTGCCCAGTAATACGGATGAGTGTAAGTACATGTTATAGAAAGGCGTGTACAGTAAACCAGTATTCCTAAGAGCGAGCAAGAACAATAATATAGCCAGCAACTCGCTATATACTTGTGTCATGTCACATATAGCCATCATAAATATGAATTGTTATAATAAGCTGGTTATAGTGTTGGCTACATAAAATAGTTAGCATTTAATGGTTGTATGACATCTAAGACTCACTCCATGCTAATATCCCACTTATAGTACTTGATGCGGGCTATAGGCTGGCTATAGCTTCTTGTTTCTCATGTTGCAGCCGGCTGTAGATGAAGAGCCCGCTTTCTTCTCTTTCCTTGCTTCTCTCTCCTGCAACTAGGATTTTGCTGATGTCGAATAGCTTATAGCCAGCTGACTAGAACTTATTGTACTTTCTCTAATGTTAATTCGCATCCAGAACCGCGTCTCTTGAGAACCTGTATGTGATAGAGGCAATAAGGTTTTTAGTAAGCACACTCGCTTGATAGTTTCCTCATACTCTATAAGAGTTTGAGAAGAGGGCTGATACACGCGTGCTCCTTCTCTGTCGCACCAGCGGACACATCATATATTCTCTTTTTTATGTGCGTGATATTAGTTGGAACTTTTATCAAGATGGAGGTTTGAGTGGTAATTACAAGTCAATTACCACGTCTTATGTCATGTGTTCATTACAGATCTCTAAGTGTTTGCTACTCCCGTACACACTAATGCAACACATCAAACCTTTAGGTATTCCTATCCAACTTCTTGGCATGCACCGCGAGTTCAGAGAGTGCACCTCCAAAACCGTGTCTCTTGAGATCCCGTATAGGAGAGAGGCAGTAGAGTTTTGGGGAGCACACTCGCTTGATAGCTCAGGCGACTCCATCAGCATTGTTTGCGCCCGACTTCATGACTACTCTGACCGACCCCAACGCTAGCACGATAGCCTCTGAAGCTGTTGTGAAGGTTGTTTCGTCCTCTTTTCCCTACCATTATGGATAGACGTTGGGACTTTGGAACTAAAATGTGAGATAGCTTATGTTGTGTTTACCTTGCCTGACAAGTTGCATCTCTAGTTTGTTCAATACTACTCCCTCCGTTTAGAAATATAAGACGTTTTAACTTTATGAATGAATGTATCTAGACGTGCATAGGGTCGTAGAGGTTCGGAGTGAACCTATACACTAAAAGACGTCTAGATACATTTATTTCACAAAACTAAAATATCTTATATTTTTGAACGGAGGGGGTACATGTTTAATTGATTTTTCTAGATTAACATAGAAATTTTTATCATGTATTGAACACACTAGACTTGCTAGCTATCGAGCACACCGGGGACACTTGCCATTTGTACATATATATACACTACACTTTACCTTTATGGATAGATGCAGATGGACTATACGTTTTGTTTTGTCTTTTCACCATTCCAAAACACCGTTGTGCCGTGTGCACGTCATGCACACTGGTAGAACAGATAACCATAGTCCATACCGTTGAAAGAGGTAGTCGAAAACTAGTAGTACTACTTACTAGCAGACGCGGCAAAAGTGAATAATAATGCAGTGCCTTTTCATGTCTCGTGAAATTCTCTCGCTTTAATGATGCACCCCGGTGTGAACTCACTCCACCTGGACGACGCTTTCTCGTCCTGCTGGACCCCCAAAACGGCACATGCGGACAGCTCCGCCAGGTGGGCTGTGACGGCAGCCCAGGGAGGCCCACCATCCTCCCGGTGCCCGGGCCCGCACACTGTTCGTGATCGCGTTAGGTACGCTGGGCCAGATGGGCCTGTCGTGGCAGTGTCTATCGCATTCACAGCCTGGGTGCACGGGTCAAACCCCTCGCACTTTTTTGCCCTTTTCGGGTTTACATCGGTCGAACTTTGTTCACGAAATTCCCGTCGAGTCACTGTCGAAGTTTACATCAGGTTCCTGTGTAAGTGGCTGTTCATTCCTTGCTGATGGAAACATTACGTGCATCACGACGAGAAAGAAAGAGAGAAAGGAAATGCTACAGTAGCATTTCGATCAGAACATTTCAGTTTCTCGGTCTTTATGTACCTTAAAAATTCTCGCGGGGGTTGGAACTATTGAGCTAATTAACGACTGAACTGGGCCTGCGCGGTTGCCGCCGGTGAGCCGTCCGACGATCGCGGCGGCAGTGCGGGCCGCTGCACCATGCATGCAAATGGCCGTATGTACATGCATGTCCCTACCTATATACGTACCGCACGTACGTCCATAAGGCCTGGAGTGCGCTTCCATGTGCATGGTGGTTCGTAGCTTATTATGCACTACCAACAGCATGAACATGCCTAGCTAGGGACAACTCGCTTACTCTCTCAGTGGCCATTGCGTTTTGCGAGCTGCTACACACAAGCAGAGGATCTTGCTTGGCTAGCTAGGTGTGGTTGAATTTCTGCGGATTCCATAGCAACGGCACCTGCATTGCATTGCATGTGCTCGAAAATCACCACGCAATCTGCGTTTACATGGCCCTGGGTTTGATCCACGCGTTATACGGGGTACAAGCTTGGCAGTAGTACGTGGAATCTAGCTAAGCTAACAGGTGCAGGTTGACTCGTAACTAATTAATGCGATCGTGTCAAAGGATCGGAGTTGGCACCATGTCGTACTGCTTCTACAGGCAACTAAATGAGTAGTAGCGACGTTGGTCAGACCAAGTGTAGGTCTGATTGTCTGATCAACTACGCGCCAAGCCGGCAATTGCTCCCTAACCTCAATAACCGTGTGGGGCTGCCATTATTTCATTTTTCGGTGATGCGAGCACGGAAGTCAGAGGAGCACGGGGCCACTCATGGCCATGGATGATGGACCGACCAGGCGACCACTTGTTGACTCATGGGATCGATGAAAACCATGGAGTGGCCGCACAGCCTACTACTATGTGAATTATCATCACGGGCTCAGGCCGATAGTCAAAGGGCTCATCAGTTCATCCCAGAAGTCTTTCTCCCATTGGCAATACAATAAGAGAGAAAATAACGAAAAGGTCACAGGCGTGCGTGAGGAGTCTTGTTCGAGAAGTGACACTGCCGTTAGGAATCTCATCGAGGGCATGGGCGCATGGCCGGTGCCAGAGGAAATCGGTGAGACCGATCGAGTGAGACACGGCGAGGTTGGGCCTCTCTGGCCGTACTGTGGAGTGCATGTGCACACGAGACCTTTTCAGAGATTAGTCGTCGTAGTAGATCGAAGAGGATTCGATCGGGGGAAAGATGCGTGTAGTGTAGCTGGGCCACCGCCGGCCGGCCGGGGAGACGCTTTGCAGCGGGACATATGGCTCAATCAGCTCCGTATCCGCCATTAGCCAGCCTCGGACCCCGCCGCGCATGATGCAGCAAGAAAGCCGGGAGCACACCGGCCGTGTCTTTCGGGAATCTCTCGCCGGGCCATGCATGGGACAACGTGAGGGCGTCGGGTGAAGCTTGCGGTTGATAGCAAGTTGGAATCCTCGAGAAAAGCTGGAGCAACTTGGATCTTGAGGACTACCGTACCATGATCAAGAGCTCTCTATCGTGCAGTGCAGCTGATGGCGCCGCATACATGGCAAGCTAAATTAATTTGCTAGTAATAATTATTGCAAAAACGCAGCTAAAAGCTTTGTCGAAATGGGGCAAAAGGAAAAGAGATGGTCCGACCCAATATGGTATGATGTTCTTTGTTCTAATCCGGGCCGTGTTAGCAGAACAGAAATTCGGGAGGCCAGGTGTTTGGGCCTTGGTCGCAAATATAGACGCTAGCCAAGAACAAGTAAGATCTTTCTTCTACAAGCGGTTTCTTAATCCTTACTGTATCTGGGCATTTCTCGGCCAAGCCAGGCTCGAACCAGGTCATAAAAAGCCCGTCCGCATATTTTATAAAAGGGATTTATTTGATTTACAAGTTTAGCAAAACACTTAGATTTACATCTCTTAAAACACCATAGGAATATGGAGTGTTTGAGATTTGTAATGAAACCTTGTTTGACATGGTTGGATCAAAGGTGTTATTTATAAAACTGTCATTATATTTTACAAAGATTAAATCTTTAGAGACTATCGCGTTTTCACTGAAAAGAGCTCCATCTAGATCTGTTGAAATGACACCATGGAAGTTATGGTTTGGGGTAAAACCCAAGTTGTCATTTCTTAAATTTTGGTATGCTAAAATTAAGTAAGATGTTTACAACCAAAGTCGGATGAGCATGTCTTTGTAGGTTATTTCGAATAATAATTGGTTATTCCTCCATAACACCGAGGACAAAAGGTTTGTCGCTTGAAATGTGAAGTTTCTTAAAAAAGGAATTTTTCGCAGATGTTAAGTGGGAGGACAATAGAACTTTGATAAGGTTAACGAACCTTAGCTAAATGTGCTGAGTTGCGCAGCGCCGGAAATCGTTCTGAAGACTGCCATAATGCTCATAGCTTATGTGACTCAAAGGTTGTGGTCACGGAGATCTAAGTTCTTATTGAACCAAGTGGGTCGGTTAAACAATCAAATGCTAAGATTTGAGAGTAAATCATTATTGTCTGACAATGATGAACCGACTACATGCAAAGAAGCGATGATGGGCCCTGACTCCGTCAAATGGCTTGAAGCCATAAAATTCGTGATAGTTCCATACACGAGAAATCAAGTTTTGAACTTGGAAGACCCTCCGGAAAGGTGTAAAAACCTATCGGTCATATTTGGATCTATAAAGAAACAGACATGAATGGTTCACATCTATGAAATAGTCGACATGTCGTAAAGTATTTTATGACAATGTTCAAGGAGTTGACTATGACAAGATTTGATCTTTCATAGCGATATTTAGTCTGGACGGATTAAAGTAGCAACCACTACATATAATTTGGTATATGGTAGATGAATAAACAAAACAAAGTTCTTCTAATAGAATGGTTACCTAGGACGTGTATATGACACGGTCCAAAGGGTTTTGTTAAATTCAAAGTATGCTAAAAAGGGCATGCAAACTTCAATGGTTGAAGTAAGCATCGCGGAGTTGGAATCTTCACCATGATAAAAAATGAGTTTTTCATCAGGAGACGATGAAGATGCTTGCATTTATAAGAAATTAAGTGGGAGCGCTAAGACATATTTCTAATACATTATGTGGAGGACATCTTGTTGATTAGAAATGATGTATATTTTATTGACAAAGGTTAAGAATTTCATTTCGATAAAATACTTAGGCAAAATCAGAATATTTAGCATGAATGTCTATAGTGGATAGACTGTGACGCTAATATGGTTGTGCCAAACGTACATATATGAGATATTGAAGGAGTTCAATATAGAAACGACAAGAAAAGGTTCTTGTCGCATGGAAAAGGAGTTGAATCAAGATTCAAGTATATCGACACTTGATAAGTGAAACAAGATTCAATTGCTTTGACACTTGATGAGTGAAATCACGAGAATGTTTTGATCAATCATACCATGATATGTACACATCCAGATATGTCCTATGCTCTAAGTGTTATGAGCATATACCAGAATGAATCATAAAATGATCATTGGACTATAGTAAGGATATTCTTATGATATTTTGGAAGAACTAAGAATACATTTGTGTAGAGGTGACAAACAATTGCAAATAGTTCATTATAAAGCGTTACATTGATACTAGTTTTGTCGCAAGATACAAATTAAGTTTATCTCAATTTAAACTATGAGTGGCACAATGAAATGGAAAGGAGTTTTCATGATGGATTTGGATGTATTCCAAAGTTAAGACATTGTGACGAATACTACAACAAAAGGCTAAGTATATGACTGCTATAGTAGCAGCAAAGGAGGGAATTTGTGTCAAGTAGTTTGTTATCAAACTAAGGTGTTGTTCGCAACGGGATAACACTAAAAATATATTGTACGACAATAGTATCGACATGGTTTAACCCCAAGGAACTAAAGGTCTCACCAAAAGACCAAATTTATACAATGTCATCTCATTGGAGAATGAGTAATGCGTGGAGACGCAAAGACATGCAAATACACACGGACCTGAAAGCATCAGATTCGTAGATTATGTTAACCACTTGCAGTTGCGTATATGGAACACCAGAAAGCCATAGGTGTTCAATACGCAAAGTTTTCAAACTAGATTATTGTCTCTAGTGCAAGTGGGAGACTGAAGGAAATATGCTCGAGAGGCAATAATAAAATGGTTATTATCGTATTCCTTATTTATGATAAATGTTTATTTTACATGCTATAATTGTATTAATATGGAAACGTTAATATATGTGTGTTTAATAAACAAAAATGAAGTTCCTAGTTATGCCTCTCTTATAAACTAGCTCGTTGATTAACATGATGATCAAAGTTTCCTGATCATGGACATTGGATGTTGTTAATAACGAGGTCACAACATTAGTGTAATGATATAATGAACATTCATCCGAAGTATAGCATTAGGATCAAAGTCATTGAGTTTATATTGCTATAACAACTTACGAAGTGATCCTAATCCTTAGACCATGAGATCATGTCAATCACTAACACCGGAAGAGTTTCTCGATGACATCAAACGTCACACCGTGAATCGGGTGATTATAAAGATGGCTTGAACTACTAAAGTGTTATGTTGAGACTCATGGATCGAGAGGAATTTGTTCATCCCAATGACGGATAGATATGCTCAGGCCCTCTCGGTGATATCACATTGATTAGCTTGCAAGCAAGTGATTTGATCACTAGAATGTTATATCACGAACGAGAAAAGAGTGCATGTCGTAACGAGATCAAACTAGGTATGGAGATACCGATGATCCAATCTCGGACATGTAATATATCGTGAAACAAAGGGATTAAGATACTAGCGTAAAGGTTCACACGATCACGAAGTCATCGTTGAATGTGTGGAGTCGACGGATCTCCACGTCCCGCTCGATTATTGATCGGAGAGGGTCTCGAGTCTGCATTATTCGCGAACCGTAGGGTGACACACTTAAGGGATACCGACACCATTCGGAGCAAATGATATGCCAGAGAAAGAAAAAGGAAAGCGCAGGAATTTATTTCACTAGACACCGAAATTGTTTCGATTGAAATTGCTGAAACTGGTTCTGCATATGAAATTGAAATGTTATAAGGGGTTTTATGTGAATGTTTGTTAATTAAAGTAATTAACAAAATTCTGAATAAATAAATAAAAGAGTTTTATTTAAATGAGAGCTTGCATTAAATTTGGTGGAATTTTAATGCATGTGAGTGGATTTTTGAGTGGAGGCTTTTTAATGGGAGTGGAGGCTTTTCATTTTGAGTGGGAGCTCCACCCGCATGAATGTGGAAGAGGTGGGGGCAGACCCCATGGTTGGGCGCCGTGCCCCTTGGGTGCCCCCCTCTCCCCTATAAAAGGCCCCCTCTCCCTCTCAAAGCACACCTCCTCAAGGATCTCTCTCCCCTTTAGAATTTCCCCATGGTCTCGGATCACGAGATACATGTTCCGGTGGCCTTTACGGAAGGATTTGTTGCTTCCACGCTTCACCTGGAGCGAGGGCCGAAGGTTGTCGGGTACCGGACGTGTGCGATCACGGATGCACCTTTGCTTTGAGTCTTGGACTTGATCGTCTTGGACCGGCTGGACCAGATGGACTTCATCATGATCTTGAGATCGGCAAGCGTTCGTCTACATCATCCACGAGTACAACCTCGTTAACGCTATTCGGTCTTCGAGGGTATGTATTCTATGGATGTGTATCCACCCGTCGCTTGTATCTAGTAGATAGATCTTGGTACATAGATGTTCCCATCGTAGGAAATTTTTTGTTTTCTATGCTGCGAACCCTTCAGTGCGGAGAAATCTAGGGGGCGACCTTCCTAGGGCCCGCAGATGGCTATTTTCGATGGAGAATGACCCCCGCATGCGATTATACTTAGATAAGTGGTGGACGTGTCGTTGGAAACTCCCTCTCCGGGTCCAACGAGGGGAAATCGATGGAATATTGGGCCAACCTTGGTATTCTATGTAGATATGGCCTAAACAAACAAAAAATCACATTGCACAACCCTCGTACGAAGAGAGAGCTAGGGGTAGATCCCCGGTTGCCCCGAAGATAGTAGGGTTTCGATGGGAGAGAGCCGCAGGAGATCCGAAATCCGACCAAACCACATAATTATAATGTGCTGGGCAAACCATATAATTAAAGTGTCCATAGATGCAATATGGGTTATATTTGAGATAGCTAAAAGAAAACAAAGGCAAAGAAGAGATGGAAATGGCAATAAGCAGGTCTTTGCCGTGGGTGGTGCACGGCAAAGGCGTTGTTGTCGTGGGAGGTGCACGACAAAGACACCTTTGTCGTGTAGAGTTCACGGCAAAGACCCTCGCTCATTGAACAAAACTCACGGAAATATTTCGCGCTTCGAACAAAATAAATGGCGCGAATGTTTCGCGCGTTGAACAAAATAAATAGCGGGGATATTTCGCGCAGAAACAGGAATTTGCAATTCAAAACTTTGCTGTGCCTGACGGTGAGACACACGGCAAAGCCCTGCCGTCACCCCGGGCCGTGAACTACGCAGTATGGTGGGCCCAACAATGACAGTGTGCCGTGTGATTTCTTTGTCGTGGGCCGTTTTTGGGCTTTGCCGTGAATTTATTATTTGCCGTGTGTCTACACTGAGGTTTGTCATGAGGTTGTCTGATGCCGTGTATCCTCTATGGTGCCGTCGTGCAGTGCTTCTTTGTCGTGCGTTGTAGTGTGGGTTCGCACGGCAAAGAGAGCTTTGCCGTGCATCGACGCACGGCAAAGCCTAAGTGCACGACAGCGTCCAATTTTCCCGTACTGGATCATCACTGACTCCCATCTCCATTACGACCACCGCGCCCTGCTGCTGCCCCTCTTCCGCGACCACCACGCCGTGCTGCTGCCCCTCTTCCGCGACCACCACCTCCGGCAGCTGCCCTTCTACCGCGACCGCCACGACCTTCGCCGCCTCTTCGCGACCACCACCTCCTCTCGACCCTCTCTGACCACCACGACCATTGCTGCCCTCTTCCGCGACCACCTCCGGCGCCTGCCTCTTCCGCGACCACCACGCCTGCTGCCCTCTTCCGCGAAAGGCGTCCACGGATAGCAAGACGGCCTCGTCCTGTTATGCGGACTAGTGAACATGAAGACACCCTCGAGAGGGTAACAAACGAGCGCGGCTCGTCGTCTCTTCGCGACCACCTCCGTCGGTGGCGTCTCCCATGAATCGCCGCGCGACCTCCTCCATCGGTGGCGTCTCCGTGAATCGCCGCCGCGACCTCCTCCGTCGGTGGCACCTCCGTGGATCGCATCTTGCCGGCAGCATAGCTCGACTCTCCAACGAACAGGCGGCGGCCAAGCCTGCGTTGCTCGACTCGCCCACGAACAAAGTACCACGTCCAAGCCATCGATGCTTTAGTCGCTGCGTTCCATCTTTGGTGATCGGAGACCGATGAGGCCAATAGTACCGCCTCTATTGTTCCTTTCTGAAAACCCATGTCCATGTCCATCATCTGCCGTGGGTGTTCGCTATCGCCCTCATCTCGCTCATAAACAAAAACCGGTAAGAACCAAATCATCCAACAGATAAAAGGTGAACTGAATCGACCAACAATTTACCTTCGTCACTCTCGACCTCAAAGAAATAATCGCCAGCAAGATGCCGAGCTTCCCCATCGAAGTCATCGAGTTCATCCCAGTTGATTGGATCATTCAAATCAACGCCTGCCATGACGAAGAACAAGAGGAAGAACAATAGGGAGAGGATGCAGAATTGGGCGTCCATGGCGGGCAGAAGTTATAGGAGCTCGAAATTTGGGGCATCCATGGCGGGCAAAAATTTGGGGCGTCCATGGCGGGCAAAAATTTGGGGCGTCCATGGCGGGCAAAAGTTTGGGGCGATTTAGCCCTCTAATCATGATCTCCACCGTCAGATTTGGGAGCGATCCGTGGCAAAACATTGTTCCCCAATAGATGATCATCCTATTCCCCATCGATTGGGCACAAATTTTTGCCAAGGATCACCATGACGGCATGCGCTGGGAGAGAAGAACGAGGGGAAGGAGACGGCGGGCGCGGCGGCTCACGAGAAACGAGGAGGCAAGAGATCGTTCGGGATACGGACTAAACTCTTGTATGCAGGGGTAGGAAAGGAAAAAAGGGATTGTTATGGTCCACCAAAGAGGTACGTTTAAAAACTGTGCTGGATCCCTAAGCCCTGAGAAGAAGGGAGTATATGTGAACAAGCTAATGCCTGGAATGAAAAAGTGACTTATGTTCTGCCCCATTAGCTCCTCCAGATGCCGCGGCACCAATTTCCCAGTTCCGTCGTATGTTTCGTTAATTTAACTTTTGCCAAAATTTGCCCTTCGTAACGCTTCTCAAGAAGCAGCATTGAGCATGATTGGTGAATTTGGGTAGTACTACTTTGCACACCCTCGCGCATAGGGATTCTGTCTGAGATTGAAACCATACAACACAGGGCTAATCCATATAAGTAGATACGAGGCATGTCCATTATACATTATTACAGTTAGATTATATGCGACTAAGAAGAATGGTTGCTGGCACGCAGAGAAGGAGAATAACATTGCACGTCCTGTTAATGTTCTCATGTTGCTTCCGAAACCTTTCCGTGCCTTCAGCATCATCAGCCCTGCAAAAAACACAAGGCAATGTTTGAGTATATCTCACTCAAGAGAAGAGAGGTCTCGAGTCAAGAGGTGCTCAAAGCATGGGAACAAACCTGCAAGTTTCACCAATAGCAGCAATGTCACGTTTAATTTCCTTCATGGTCTCGTCGAACTCTGCGCGCATCTCATCTATTTCCTCTTGAGAATAAACTTTTCGCCCCTCCTATACAAATAAAATTAACCCAATGGGCAAAATTAATATTTGGATCGGCCTAGCCAATCTATCTAAACAGAGCAAAATCGAAGCAGATCTGGCGACTTGCTTACCTCTGCGGAGGGGAGATCTGTAGAGACAAGTCGAGAGCCCGCCGCCGGCGACAGCTTCTGGACGGCCCCCATCGCCGTCGGCCAAGACCTGACACCAAGGGCCGGCGTCTTCCTAAGCAAAGAGCGCAGCGCCATCAGGTGATGCAGGCTTGTTATTACAGCCGGCGGCGGCGATGGCGGTGTCTAGGGTTTCTTCGATGGACTTGCTATTCCCCCCTTGGCTGCTGGCACCCAACGGAGACAGACACAACCTTTTTATCTGCAACCGACGGGCCCAGCAAGCTCTCCGATTCCTCTCCTCCTCTCTTCCTATTCCAAATCTTCCACCGGCTGAAATATACAGCCCAACCCGGCCCATATATGGCACCCAAAAAACATATCTTGTAGTATAATAAAAAATATTTCACAAAGGTGGTAAAATGTCAAATATATTTATAAAATAACCTCATCCAAAAGAAATCACGAGATTAACCCATTACAGTGCGAAGAAATTAAATTCGCGAGAATAACCTAAATTACACTTTGGAGTGTAACTTTTTGTAAAGAGCGTTAAACATTGTGGAATGTAACTTCTTTGTAAAAGGCGTTATACCCTAGAGTGTAACTGGACGTTACACACATAAGAGTTAGTTTACTAAAATTTGTTGGACTAGCCAAAGTTTATTTTAAATTTTTTTTCGTCGTGTGGGCCATAAACTTTTAGGCCTGCACTACTAGAAAATCAGCTATAGATAGAAGGATTTTTTGTGGCACATATGTGTGACCGTGCGTCATAGACAAATCTCAGTGGCGTATTTCAGGCAATACGCCACAATAAACATTACTATTCGCTACAGAAGTTTGGGGAGGCCCGACACTAGCTATAGATAGAAGGATCTTTTATGGCGCATATGTGTGACCGTGCGCCACAGACAAATCTCAGTGGCGCATTTCAGGCAATGTGCCACAGAGAACTTCACTATTCTGTGGCGTATATGAGAAAATAATGCATCACAGAAGTTTGGTGGGGCCAACATCTGAGTTGGGCATATATGCCACAAAAGTTGTAACTTATGTGTCGCATACGACCATATGCGTCACAAAAAGTGAGGATAGGTCCCACCATAGAATCTTGTTAACCAACCATTTGTGACGCATAAGTCTATATGCGCCACAGAAAATGATGTTTCTGTGGCGCATATAGATGTATGCGCCATAGAATGTGGAAAAACAGATCACCCCCACCTTGGATCGCCTTTTAACTTTTGTAAAAAATAAACGAAAATGATAAAAAACTTTAAAAAAACAATTCCTTTGAGATGTAGTTATATTTAGGGGTATAGTTGTAGGGAAAATTGATAAACATGTATTTCAATGTATTTTGCAAAAAAAGATCATGACACGGTAAAACAGCCATAATTTTTGCATACGACGTCAGAAAAAAGTTTAATATATCAAAATAACCGTCTCGAAATTTCCTACTCGATTTCAACTGCTGGAAGCCGTTGAAGATTTTACAAATTCCCCAAATTTGAAAAGAGTAAAAAATTATGGCAGAAAGAAGATTTTATTATGCAAAAAATAAATAAGGGGAGAAACTTCTGTGGTGCATTTATCCCATATGCGCCACCTTCTTCCTCTCTCTTATCCTATTCCTCTCCTCCACACTTCTCCTCCCTCCACTTCTTCTCTCCTTCTCCTCTCCTTTTCCTCACCTTCTCCTCCTCCTCCTCCTCCACCACCCCGGTGAGATCCTCCTTCTCCTTCCTCCTCCTCCACCCCGGTGAGCTCCTCCTCCTACTCCGACGATGACCTCCTCCACCGGCCGCCTCCTTCTACTCTGGCGACCTCCTACTCCGGCGAGTCTGTCCTCCATTTGTGGCTTCCTCCTCTCCTCCATCGGTGACCTCCTCCTTCGACCACCATCTTTCCCTTCCCCGCGACCCCTACCTTTGTCCAGATCTGGCCGGGTGTTTTTTTTTTAATTTGAAAAAAAAAACTTTAGCGCATATTGGTAATATGCGCCACATAAGTTAGAGATCTGGACTACTTTTTTATTTTGAAAAACACTTTTATGGCACATATTGGAAATATGCGCCACAGAATTACAATTCAGTGGTGTTACTTTAGTGGCGCATTCCCATATGCGTCACAGAAGTGCAAATCCAATGTGCCACTGATAGCCGTTTTCCTAGTAGCGTTGTTACTGTTTCGGCCTATTTAAGGCCCATGGCAACCCAACACTGTGACCACTTGCCCACGTCTTGGCCCTGATTCCTACTGTTAATCCGGCATTCCACTATTTTGGCAATGTTGTGTATCCAACCTTTTACTATTCCAGCATTATGTGAATATGTCCTTCTATTGTTCCGGTATGCTATAAATCTGGCATTTTACTATTCTGGCTTGCTATAAATCTATCCATTTGTTGTTTCTGTCTATTGACCATCTGGTATTTTACTGTTCAGGTCTATTAGTATTCAGACATGTTGTTATTCCAACATGACATGATTTTGGCCCTAATATTGTTTAGGCCATTTATTATTTTGGATTTTTGGTTCTTGTGTCATTTTCCGGCCTTTCACCGCTCGTCAGTGCCATCGTTCTGTTTTTACTGTTACGTTTTTGTTGTTGTTATGGCTATTTGCTATTTTGGTCCTTTAATGTTCTAACTTTTTACTGTTCTATCCTTTTATTGTTTGGCCCTTTAATGTTTTGGACTTTTAATCTTTCGGTCTTTAACTATTCATACTCACGTTGTTTCATTGATCGCTTTGTTCTGGCATGTTACTGTTTTGGACTTTTTTGGAAAAGCGGACTTATTTTGCATAACAACACAGGAATGGCAAGACGCAAATTAATATACATATGCAAATTTAAACTACTTATTACACAACAATACAAATTTATTACAACAGATTATTAAACAAGATCTGTATTTTAAATTATTACAAAGTGCTGGTATCCTTAATAAGAGATCGGTACATGGTAATTCGCTTTAATGTATCATTTGTCCTCTTTTTTAACATTTCAACTACAGATCTACGAGCAGCTAAACCCTTTTTTCTGCATGTAACACGACCTTCATATATCTATCACCTACAGAAGGTGTTTTAGGTGGATTGATAAGTAAGTTGTTTGCTTCAGAAATACAATGGGAGGATGAATGAGAAAAGGGATCACAACTTTTAGTCCTGCCTCCCGAGTAGTTTTACTTGGTTTTAACTTCAGCCTAGTAAAATATGGTGAAAGGGGTTAAAACAAAGAACAAGGGGAAAAGTAATAGGTCTTGTACTAGACCCGGGCTCTAGAAAAACTTAGCTAAACCCACCCTCTCTAGTGTTTAAACCTAGGTCTAGTAAGAAAAATACTCTCTTAGACACCCCAAATTTCCAATGATGCACATGTTGGGCATCCACTATGTATAAATAAATCACACCATAAGCCAAAACGTGCAACTTAAGAGCTATCTATATACTATACATAGTGGACCTTGTCCACAAGCCAAAAAGCTTAAGGGTGACACATAAGCTTTAAGTAAGTTTGAACTTACAGTAGCTCGTTCAGGTTGATAGTAGATCCTTCTCAAGCGGGTGCGACTTCTTGTCAATCTGCCAGTAGTATCTGAGTCAAGCATCTGGAACTCTGGTCCGTGTACTCCATTTTCTCTGCATTAAGGCATGGCATTTAAAACCGAGTTAGCTATTTTGGAAGGATGAAAGAACTTGAAAAACACCAAAAAGATAGCATTAAAGATGACCAGATGTATGATTCAAACTAGCTAGCTGGTATGGAAGGATGAAAGCAATTGAAAACACAAAAAATATAGTATTGAAACTGACTAGATGGACACTTTTTGAATTCAGCATTCGCAGATAGAAACACAACAAAACATGAATGGAAATGTCATGGCAAGTTTTCAGGTAGAATGACTTATTAACTTAATATGCATACACACATAATATAACTTATTAACATGACAAGAAAATGGCCTAAGTAACACATAGAAACTTCACACTTCATCCTCGATTGGCGTTAAATTATCAGTGTTGATTTCTTTATGAGTTGTTCCCATAACCCATTCGAGCGATCAGGAAGAATAGCATCTACGAGCTTGTATTGCAGGAATATACCAATAGTGTGAGAATGTAAGAAAGGAAATACTAGCGACAAGCTTATGACGTGGATAAGAACTACCAGATGTGGGCGCAAATGAAATGGCAATAGCATGCAGGATATTGAGCAACATTCTAATGATTTCGTAGCTAATGAGTACCAAAAAAAGCAAACGAGGAAGAGAAATTACCGTTGTGCAGCGGGGGCGGGCAAGAGGGCGGCGGGGGAAGCGGCTGGGCATTTCGACGTGGATCCGATGCATTGGGCGGTGCAAATGCTCCCATGTGTAAGAGAGCACCATCGGTGAAGGAGCTCCAGTGTGAAAAAGAGCATCGGCGTTGAAGATGCTCCCGTGTGGAAGCGAGCGCCAACGGTGAAGGAGCTCCGGTATGGAAGGGAGAACTGGCGGTGAAGCATCTACAGGAAGGTGGAGGTCGAAGGAGGGTGGGCATCGAAGAGGCGATGTGGGATATAGGTGGGATGACACACATTTACCACCTATACCCCTCTATTATTGCAGTACTCCTCTGGTCCTTGTATCCGGGTTAGGGGTAGAAGAGGAATTTTGCATTCGAAAAAACAAGGAGGGATTTTTTAATAGATGCACGGGTTTCTTTGGCACTATGCAGAAATTTTGGGTTGATGCTTCTAATGTATGCTACTCCGACGCGGCCCAAAGTAGTGGGCTGAGTACTGATAATCCTCAAGTGCAGGGGATCACAGTAGTACAATTCGATAAGTATTTGAGTGTCAAACCCACGAGAAGCTAAAGGTAAACTATCTATTCTCTAAATTCCCGTAACCCACTTATATGGCCTTCTATACAAAGCTAAAATCTAAAGTGTGTGTGGTTATTTTTGGTATTATCTAGAAAACAATAAAGTATAGTTAAAATAATGCAAATGAAGTGGAGCTAGTGGAGTGGATGTGGATAATCTATGGGAGAAAATGTTTAGGAAAATTATTATTTCATTCATTTGGTGTTCACAATTAGTGAAGCACATATATAGTATTTTTATTGTTTCTTCTAGGAGAAGCCATAACTAGGTGTAGCCATAGATATGAGCAAATACATCACTAGTGATTGATTCCAAGGCCAATTAAGATCAAACAAGAGAATATTAAGACATAAATTCCAAACACCGTATTTAGATCTAAGGCCCCCATAATAATATCCCCGTTAATTAACCATGAATTAATACTACGTATATTTCTTAGACTTGGGATTCGACTTCTGTCAAACATCGTTTATCTCTCATCATATCACATGCAACAGTGACAATCTTGTGCATCCCCAACATATGTGTGCACTCATATGTTAGTGCATCAATATCATCATAGAAGATAACATATACTTGTATGCAACCAAAAAAACTAGATCACAATTTTCATAACAATTCACTACTCAAACATCAACATAGTCATACAATAGATCATGAGAAAATAATATGTTGCATCATACATCATGTTTGCTAAGAGATTACAGTTGGGGTGATGGGATGTGTAGTAGATGGTGATGGAGATGATCCTCCCCAAGGGGGAGAGGCGGCGCCGACGATTGACGGAGGCAGCTCCGGCACCAGGGAGGCCCCGACGCCCTCCTATGGTGGCAACTGCCCTTGGGGGCATCGCCCCTTGGCCCCTTCTTCTTCCTTGTAGATGGTGCTAGTGTGGAGGATCTTCTCTCCCTCCTTGGGGGCTTCCAAGGAGGGGGAATTTTGTGGCTATGGGTGGATGCCTTCAAAAATAGGGTTTCCCCTCAATATACAGTGGTGGATATGCAATCTTGGCCATGAGATTGACGCCCCTTTGATCCAAGGGATCTTGAGCATCTGTAGAACCTTCGTAGGAGTCCCCTCTGTCCTTAATGAGTCTATCAAGTCGTGGTTGGGCCGAAATCCTCGAAGATGGAAGGTGTTTGAGTCAATCACATCACATATTTTCGGAATCATGAAACTGCTTCTGTCCTCCGCAGTAATATGTCTATAAAAATGCATGCAGACTCTACTTCTGACTTTTCTACATTTTTTCCATTGGTCGTCATATTTGGGGTCGTTTCTGAGAATCTTCAAAAAGAGTTCTATAGGGACAAATTCCAGGAATTTCCACATGTCACCCTAATGAGCGGGTTCCTTTTATATTTGTGTATTTTCTACACAACGAAGTATAAAACAAGAACTTGTGCACCTTTACAACTACTAGTAGGTTAGTCCCAATATATATAATAATATTGCAAAATAATAATAATTTTAAAGCAATAAACGACAAAGTTCATGGATGCATTTTACATGCATCAAGTACGTATTCAGGCTGAATTCGCTACAGAAAGTCGATTGATGCACAAAGAAGCGTCTCTAAGGGATAAATCAGCCGATGTGGGATTTGATGATCATCCAACGGCTAAAAAACAATCGATGGCATGATCCGACGGCTGAAAATGCATAGATCATGACATGCCTCCTCTTTCACTCGGTTTTAATATCCTTATAATTGCTTGAGCATATTTAAAAATGAATCATTTATGTGGTCTGCCACCGCCTAATCACAGAAGGTCCGGTTTGTCTTTCGCATAGAGAAAAGGCACATTTGGTAGCCTGCATACCCTCCGGGCAGACCAGCGGGAGGCAAAATTGGGCCGTTTGGTTCCAGCATGAGGAGGCTAGGCTACGACAGCGCGAACCGTAAAGCAGCCTGAAGCCAGGCCTAGGTTTTCCAGCAAGCCACCCTCATCGTGCGCCCGTTGGATGCAAAATCGTCGCTCCCCTGCACGAGCTCGGACGATGATGGTGTAGGCGGGAGATTCCCGCTGGCCTGGAAAAAGAGCAGGATCCTTTCCCTCACCTCCCACCGAGACACACCCTACCCATTCACCGCTGAAACTAGATCCACCTTTTCCTCGTTCTCCTTCCCCTGATCAAATCCGGCCACCGACAGCGACGACGCCCCCGACAAGAAAAAACCAATAGGGTGGTGTCCATGTCGAGCTAGAATGACGATGACAACTCCTCCCAATCGTATCTAGGGGTAAGTCCAATTTTCCCCAATTCTTTCATAGGGTTATGGTTCAGTAGCGAGTTATGAATCCTCGATTTACAATCATATGAACTCGATTTGGTGTGCTAGAACATCACATACATGGACTATGCTCCTGACTCCTTCGAAGATCCTAGTTTCTATGGCATAGCGAAAGATTGTCCCGAGCTCTGTCGCCTCCACAAACTTGAGCCTGCCAGGCGTGTTGCATTTGAAGGAACCAACACAGGCCGCAGATTCTACCTCTACCAACTTTAGAACGTAAGTGCTTAGCTCCTTGTATTGCCATTCACTTTTCTAGCAAGCAGTAGGTTTGTGTCAACAAATTTCTGACCTGCATGAGGTCAAAAATTGTGGATTTGTGGCTTAGATAGACAATGAATGACCAAATGCTACGAAGAATGCACTTGCAGAGCTATGGGGGATGTATGATGATACAAGTAGTGCAAGAATCGACGAGAAGGTTGAGAATTCGCAGTTGGTGAAGCAACTGTCTGATGAGAAGAACAAGCTTGACAAAAAGTACTCAAGCCTGTTGGTTGATGTGAAGAAGTTCATCGAAGAAACAGAGAAAAACGCGTTAGAGGATTTGTCTTGGATAAATAACAACAATGAAGCGTTGAGGAATGAGGTTGAGATGCTGAAGAACATGCAGAAATCCCAGGCTGATGTAATCAAAGAGAAGCAGAAGCAATGGGATGAGGACCGGGCGATCTTAAAGGAGGAAAAGAAGAAACTAGAGTATGCGCTCTATGGATTATTCAAAGACAATGACGCTAACAAGGATAAACCAAAAAAGATCAAGAAAATTTGTGATGGTTAATTATTCAGTTACACCTTGTTGTACTGCTGACGGTGAATTAGTCGTGGTGGTGGTAGGATGACACCCATTTCTAATGTGGTGGTAGGTTAACACCATGATGGTACGTTAAACTATGATCCCCTTTTGTTGACGATCATGTTTGTTAAGACTAATTCGTACTTGTGTTGTTTCTGCTAAGGGTGTTCATCTGTTCATGATCAACTGTGATCCCCTTTTGCTTGTATTGTTCATGCTTTGTGGGGATCATGGTTGTGGGGATCATTCTTGTTTTTCTGGATTGTGTGATTCTAGATTATGTGTTCATGTGTATGGTGATGGTAACCTCACCATATGGAAGTGCAATGTGATCACAACCAGTCTTGCATGTGAACCAAACAAAGAGAAAATATATGACAAAGATCAAAAGTACAAGGGTCGTACTACGCGTCCCCGGGGGATAATTCCCCAAAATCCTCCAGGTCCTCCTGCTGACACGTGTCCTCTAAAAAATCCCCAAATCCCGGTTTTGCTACAAACATACCCGCTTTTGCTACAAATAGTCCCGGTTTTGCTACACGTAGCAGAAAACGGTTCATTTTAGAAAAAGAATAAACATACTAGATCTTACCGGAGAGTTCGCTGGAGACCTCGCCGGCGACCTTGTAGCAAAAAAATATCCTAATGTAGCAAAACCGACTTTGTCGGAGACATTGCCGGAGACTCTCGCCGGAAAAAACCTCGCCGGAGACCTCGTAGCAAAAAATTTACGCTATTGTAGCAAAACCACAAAATGTTGGTAGCAAAAAAAATATACTAATATAGCAAGCACGACTTCGTCGGAGCCATTCGTCACGAGACATTGTAGCAAAACATTTGCGCTATTATAGCAGACACATAAAACTGTGGTAGCAAACAAAAATCTACACATATTTGTAGCAAAAAAAAGCTGCCATCGCTAAAGAAGATGTCATTGCAGCGATGCTTGTAGCAACGGCATCCGCCTCTTGTAGCAACTGTAACATCCCAGCATTAGAGCTTAGAAATAAGCTGAACCCAGATGTGTGCATTGCATTCATGCATAGAAAATCCGAATAATTTTCGCGCTTTTAAAACAGAACTTGTCAAATTGATTGAAGCTTCTCTTAACTTGATGGAATTGAAGTAGTGTTACCACCGTATTTTGGCTAAAGATGGAGATGGGCCGTGATCAAGATGGGCTTAGAAGATACATATATTCAACATGTTGTTGGATCGGCCTAGTGCGTAGATTTGGGCTGAATTGCCCGTGTATCTTGTATCATAGTAGGATTCGTGTTTGTTTAGGTTCCGTTTATGTTTAGGTAAAGATAGAGTTGTAGAGTTATTCCAAAAGTAGAGAGTCTCCGGACTATAAATATGTACCTAGGGTTATTGAAAGAAAACAACAACCACGTTCACGACAAACACAATCTCGGCGCATCGCCACCCCTTGTTCTTAGGGTTTCTTTAGTAAGTGCCATCTTGCCTAGATCGCATCTTGCGATCTAGGCGATATCTTATTCGTTACCGGTTTTACTCGTCTTGAGCGTTGTTGATGGCGAGTAATACCATTATCATAGATTGTGTGAGGCTAGCATCGCTTGTTTCATTATCGTCGAGTTATGCTACCTCTAGCTATCTCGCTACCCTTGCCGTGTCCCAAAGTGCAAGGGTAGCACCTATGATCTTTATTTAGTCGATTCGATCTGTTATAGTTGTGCCTTGTTCGTCAAGGTTTAGTTTAATATCTACGTAATCAGGCCTTACAAACGGGTTGAACGATCCGGTAATGCATAAGGATGTGGCTTATTCGTCCTAGAGAGGATGTTTCGGTAATTGGCTGTACGTTGGTTATTAGGCCTTCTCTAGGATTGATATTCTTAATCTTTTGTACGTACTAGGCTCAATTACGCGTAGGACGTTCCAATTACGTGGTGAAAACGTTAAACTATCGTGATCGATTTAACTTGTAGTGATCAAGCAAAACCCCATGTCATCATAAATCTAACAGAACCATGGGGCAATCGGCTTTAAGAGCCGATTCTGAGAAACACGGGAGCCGATCACGGCTCGAATTTTACGTATACTTGTTTATCATGCGAAATCATCGGAGCAATCCTTCACCTTCGACCAGGTATAGGTGGCATCTCGAACCAAGCCGGGCGTGTGCGGAGCTTTTGGCCGTCGCCCGAGGGACCAGGCCCACCGATCTGAGCCTCCGGCTCTCCGTGTTGTCACCGCTGCTGCCGGTGGGTTTTGGCGAGCAACACATTCAGCACGCCGGTGGGACCTTCAACAACGTCTACATCAACACCGGCGCCGCGATGGAGAATGCAGACCCGTCACTTGACGATCACTGGCGAGCACAAGGCCAAGACGAGATCAAGGCCTCTTGAGGAAGACCTCATCAGCTCTTTTGAGAGGACCCGTCGCATGGCATCGGTGGAAAGGGTTCTCCAGGGCGCTCTTAATGAGGTGGATCATCTGTTCCTTCGGAGGAGCGCACTGTGGCTCTGACGTGAAGTCAACTACATGGTGGCTCATTCCTTGCACCGCCATTCGAGAGCACAGTGAACGCTTTCGGTCGCGTGATCCCGCGTAGTCCGTGAGATCATGAAGCATCAGTACTCCCCATCGGGACCTACTTTAGGGACTCACCAGGGAAAGACCGCTCTGCACCAGGCCGCAGATCCGTTCGCACTTGCCGCTCGAACCGCCGGGGGCGGCTTCGTCGTCTACAAGGTGGAGGCGACCAGCGATTGCCAATTCCTGTTCGAGCCACCTAAGGAGATCCCACACGGATATATATGCGCCACGTGCGGACTGCAATACCACGACACACCAAACAGATTGCAACCGCAGGAGTTTCTGGCAGAACCCTTGGGCCAGATCTTCCGGCGGCGTGTCCGGAGCGGCGATGCATTTGGGATGGGCCGACAAACAGCGTGGCTAGCCAAGTATGCCCTGGAGCAAGTCATGAGAATCTAGCCCCTACAGCTCAAGCGATTGGAGCAAATCGGCACCATCCCGAGGGACCAGTTGACCGTCAAGAGAAGGACAATCGGCTATTCAAAGCCGACTAACGAAGTTTGATCTGATCCGCGCCACCCAAGTATAAGCTCCACGAGTTCTCAAGATTCGGTGGTCGGAAGGGTCAAGCTCGATCGAGCACATAAGCCGATACCTAGCACAACTAGGCATGATTTGGCATCGGATCGGATCGCGTAAGATTCTTTGCGCAATCTCGGCGGACCGCCTTTGGGTGGTACACCTCACGCCACTGATTCAATTCATACCGGAAGCAACTGGAAGAGCGGTTCCACATCCAGTACCATTCAGAGCTCTCGAGGCTGGCATTCTTGACTGGGCGAGTGCGTGAGCGAGGCGAGAAAGTACATCCGGCCAGATCGTCAAGAACCGATGTTACTCGGCTCGTTTAATCGAGAAGGAAGCCGATTTGGCGGCGTTGGGTCTCGGCACCCATCAAGGACTTGGCGTTCGGTAGATTACAACTCATTGGCGCACATGGCCCGAAACCGACAATGTATGAACAGCGCCACCACGAGTTGTACCAAGACAAATTCAAGCGTCCGATAAGCACGGTCGATGCGAAGAAGAAGATCCGACGAGGACGAGGAGGTGGCCGTGCTGAATGGGCTCGGGGCGAGATCTGTGGCCTGCAAATGGGTGAAACGCAAGGGGCTGCGAAGGGTTCGACTTTGATGTGAGCAAAGCGGCGGATATTCGATCTCTCTGAAGGAGAAGCGGTGAGATTACCGAAGGCCACAAAATCCCTACGGCTCCAGAGATGAGCAGGAGACCATACCGCAAGTGGCATCATTCGCTCACTCACCCCACCAATGAGTGCAAGGAGCTTCGCCAAATCCAAATGGCGATAGAACAAGGTCGTCGATCCTTGGGCGATTCGCCATGAAAGTGGACACAAACCCATTTCCGGCCAACATGGTAGAACTCGATCGCTCCGCGGCGAAGCTGGATTTCTCGTTCGGTGTTAACGTGGCGGTGCGGATACCACCATGACACGTACAAGGAGAACGGTGTTCGCTCGGGGCAAGGAAAGAAAGGAGGCTAGTCCATGCGACCGGCCCGACCACAATGACAAAGCGGTACTTAATAATGGAACAAGTGAGGAGAGTGCGATATCGAAGCCACATTCCACGCATCTCCTTAACAAGTATGAGCGCCAAGATGACCAACGACGCCAAGACGTAGACGACGGAAGATATGAGCACCTTGCTAGGGGACCGTCGAAAAGAAAGAAGGCGCGGCTAGGCATTGGGATTGTCCTTTCTTCAAGTATTTGGGCACCGGAATGAGCCGATTGCCTACAGTTGACAACTTCCCGGAATGCAACCAGCAGAAAGAGGACACGAGGCCAGTGTCAGTATTCGACCGCCTAGGGCCTCTCCCGTCCCAGAGCCAACACAAGGAGTCCGCTCGAGTAGGAGACCTCGAGGAGCCGAAGGATGACAAGGTCAAAGATAGGTGCCACCGTCCGAGGTGGTGCCCCGACGGACTCAGACATACCCAGAAGCGTAGAGTGCAGCGACTGCGTAATCTAGAGGAAGCTGAAGCGCAGTATCTCAACGCTTTGAAAGCACGCGATCTGGCCGTCAAGGTGAGGCAGCTGTGGAAGCGGAAGACCACCCGACCAGGAAGAGTGGCGCCCCGGTAAGAGCCGATGCAAAGACATCGGCTAGCACAAACATGGTGTTCGTGCTCCCGTCAGAATTCTGCGCGCCAAGTACCGATGAGCTGCCCGTGGCACAATTTGACTGCGGTCCACGGCCGGTTATCTTTGAGAAGCCGCGTGAGAAGGGTTACAAACATCAAGGCCTTGTACTGCGAGGTTACATCAATGGGCAACTGTCGGCAAGATGTTGGTGGACAGGAGGCGATCAATATCATTCCATACTCCATGCTACGACGTTTGGGACGCTCACAAGATCGATCAAAACCAACGCCACGTTGAGCGACTTCAACGGTCTTGGGAACACAAGGCGTCTTGAGCGTGGACTTGGCGGTGGGCGGAAAACCGTACCACGTCATTCTTCGTCGTGGACAGCAAGAGCACTTACCTTTGCCTTGCTAGGAAGGGATTGGATTCATGCTAATTGTCGCATCCGTCCACAATGCATCGATGCACGATCCGGTGGGATGGAGACGGTGGAGGTCATCCACGCAGACGATTCCATCGAGATTTCCATAGCTGGCATGAACGTCGGGAGGCGAAGACCAAGAGCCGATCTCGGAATCAATCTAGACGGCTGCGACGTATTGAAGCTACAAAAAGCGGGGTGGCTGGTCTTATCCACGGCCGCCAGAGTAGAAGAGCCCACGATCATCCGTGGTACGGCCGATTCCTTCGATCGGCCACAAAAAATAAAAAGCAGCGATCATACGACAAGCAGTTCATGTAGTCGTAGCAGAGAGATGCTCTGCCACTGTAAAATAATGAGGTGTAAACCGTCCTTGATAGACGCAAGCAAAAAGGGGGCCGATTCAGGTGATCGGCCCAAATTATTTTTGTTGTCCTCACCCACCGTTTGCCCTGTGTTTAGCGTCGATTTGACAGGTGACGGAAAGCTAGGGTACGGGTTTACATCCGCTGATGAGCTAGAAGAGATCGACATTGGTCCTGGGGATAAGCCACGACCAACATTCATCAGCAAGAATGGGCTAGGATGTGCCGACGTTCAGGTACAGTTCCTAGAAGCAGACGACTGGAGAGCCGATATCTTCAATTACTTGAAAGATTCGGCTCGGGGGGCACCTAAACGGATAAGGTACAAAGCCATGAAGTACGTGCTTATTGGGGATGACATGTTTTACAGGACTTTGGAAGGACTATTGCTCAAATGCCTGGGGACAACCGAGGCCAATCAGCTCCTACACGAGGTACACGAAGGAGCCTGTGGAACTCACCAATCGGCTCACAAGATGAAATGGTTGATCAGGCGATCAGGGTTTTATTGGCCCACTATGCTTGAGGACTGTTTCAACTACTACAAAGGGTGTCAAGCATGTCAGAAATTTGGAAAAATCCAGATGGTACCCGCGTCAGCAATGAACCCCATCATCAAGCCTTGGCCATTCCGAGGATGGGGCATGGACATGATCGGCAAGATCAATCCTCCATCAAGCAAAGGCCACATGTGGATTCTGGCTATCACTGACTACTTCACTAAATGGGTAGAGGCTTTCCTATGAAGTCGATGGCTCAAGGATGTTATCAATTTTGTGAAGGAACATGTCATCCATAGATTCAGATTCCCAAACTATCACGACCGATGGAGGTTCGGTTTTATTTCTCGGGAGTTTAGAAAGTTCTGAGGACATGGGGATTAAGCTGATTAGATCATCCCCATACTATGCTCAAGCAAATGGGCAAGTGAAGCGTCCAACGAGCCTCATCAAACTGATCAAGAGGAAAGTCGATGAGCACCCAAGACGTTGTACGAGGTTTTGTCGAGGCGTTATGGGCTTATCGCATGTCATGTCATGGAGCAATAAAACATCACCTTACCATCTAGTATATGGACAAGAAGCCGTCCTACCGTGGGAAATTACGGCTGGATCGAGACGTGTTACTTTCGTGACGATCTAACAACAAGAGTACGCAACCACGATGAGTGACTGTGGAGGATTTAACCGAGCTGGTTATGGTCACTAGAGAAAATCAAAGAAAACAAGGCCAAGGTAGCTCGCATACAACAAGAAAGTGAAGCCAAAGGAGTTCCACGTTGGTGATCGGTATGGGAAAGCTGTTGCCCTTGGGGACTAAGGATGCAACATATGGTAAATGGTCTCCAAATTGGCATGGTCCGTGACAGGTCAACCAAGTTTTAAGGGGAACGCATGCTCGAGCTATTGGATGGAGTAAAATTCGATGGCGATCAACGGACAACATCTCAAGAAATATTTCCCAAGCATGTGGGATGTTGGACAAGATAAAGCTGGAAGAGCCGTTACATAAACGGCTAGGTAGAGACACGAAGCGATGGACAGATAAATATGGCGATCAAAATCGGCCGAGTAAAAAAAAAATATATATGCATATATGTAGCCGATGCACGGTCATCGATGCTAGAGGTTCACACATGTTACAAAAAGGGCCACCTCGACGGTCTTAGCCTCGTCATCTTCGTCTGTGCGGGGCACGTTTTTCGGTGGGCAATTGAAGATTTGGGTCGTTTGTGTTTGAATCCACCGTGTTGAGAAAGGTCGCAGGTTGTCATTTGAAACCAAGAAATGGCCGTTGTGATGTGTTAAAGATTCGACTGAAGGATGACCCTATCAAACGTTTTTTAGGAGGAGCCGATGGGTGGTCATCGGCTTTGTGCAATTTAACTTGTTTGACTATATGCATGCAGTATGATGAAAGTCTGATGTCATCGGCTTATGGAACATCGACCTGTTTCGGTTATCGGCAAAATTGAAGCAAAAGGAAGCAACATTTGGGAAACAGAGTTTCATTCATTCAAAAGATCATTGCTTACAGGATGATCGATTACAAAAGGGGCCTGCTACTGCTACGGCCATTACTACTGATTCCTAATCTAAGCCGGGCTCGTCGTCGCCGCTGCCGTCATGCCGTCCTCTTATGTCTTCGGCGCTCCCGGCGTCGTCCTCGGCCGCCTTTGAAGAAGCCAGGACCTCTTCGTCCTCGTCGTCATCTTGATATCTCGCTGGACCCGTGCGAAGCGCTTCGTCGGCGGATACCCGTCGAGGTGTCCTCCTCGATTCCTCCTCCTCGGCGGACGAGTCGGCCGTCCCACGACCGATTGTCGTTGCCGCCGCCTCCGGTTCCCGACGAGGAATCGAGGCTCTTCGCCGTCGATGGACGCGCCGTCCTCGACCAGACGGAAATCATCCCTTTCGTCCCACCATCGTGGGCGAAGTATCTATGTCGCCGTGGTAGTGCTCGAGTTGGTTCTCGCCGCTAATCGAGTTGGAGGCATGGGAGGACGACGGAGGAAGAGGAGGCCATGGAAAGAGGGTTTTTCCGGTGATGGGGAAGGGTTTTACGGCTGGAGGAAGATGGGGACCGCGAACTGCTGATTTAAATAAAGGGAATAGTGGATGACGGTTCAATGCCATAGCGGTTTCCCAGTTACATCGCCAAAATCGTCAAATCACGCAGCTGCAGAGTTGAGAAGACAGGGCATAATGATGAAGGGTAGCGTGATTACATTACGCCACGCATTCGCATCGAGCGACCGGTAAAGAAAAAAAAAGAGGAGAAGAAGAGGAAAAAAAACGCACAGAGTGGTTTTGGAATTATCATTGCCAAAACCAAGGGGGCATGTTACCACCGTATTTTGGCTAAAGATGGAGATGGGCCGTGATCAAGATGGGCTTAGAAGATACATATATTCAACTTGTTGTTGGATCGGCCTAGTGCGTAGATTTGGGCTGAATTGCGTGTATCTTGTATCATAGTAGGATTCGTGTTTGTTTAGGTTCCGTTTATGTTTAGGTAAAGATGGAGTTGTAGAGTTATTCCAAAAGTAGAGAGTCTGGACTATAAATATGTACCTAGGGTTATTGAAAGAAAACAACAACCACGTTCACGACAAACACAATCTCGGCGCATCACCCCTTGTTCTTAGGGTTTCTTTCGGGTAAGTGCCATCTAGATCGCATCTTGCGATCTAGCGATATCTATTTATTACCGGTTTTACTGCATCAAGCGTTGTTGATGGCGCAGTAATACCATTATCATAGATTGTGTGAGGCTAGCATCGGCTTTGTTTCATTATTATCGAAGTTATGCTACCTCTAGCTATCTCGCTACCCTTGCACCGTGTCCCAAAGTGCAAGGGTAGCACCTGCTTGATCTTTATTTAGTCGATTCGATCTGTTATAGTTGTGCCTTGTTCGTCAAGGTTTAGTTTAATATCTACGTAATCAGGCCTTACAAACGGGTTGAACGATCCGTAATGCATAAGGATGTGGCTTATTCGTCCTAGAGAGGATGTTCCGTAATTGGCTTTACGTTGGTTATTAGGCCTTCTCTAGGATTGATATTCTTAATCTTTTATGCGCACTAGGCTCAATTACGTGGGACGTTCCAATTACGTGGTGAAAACGTTAAACTATCGTAGATCGATTTAACTTGTAGTGATCGTGCAAAACCCCATGTCATCATAAATCTAACGCAGAACCATGGGGCAATCGGCTTTAAGAGCCGATTCTGAGAAACCCGGGAGCCGATCACGGCTCGAATTTTACGATACTTGTTTATCATGCAGAAATCATCCGAGCAATCCTTCACCTTCCGACTGGTATAGGTCGGTGGCACGCCTCGAACCAAGCCGTGACGTGTCGGAGCTTTTATGGCCGTCGCCGAGGGACCAGGCCCACCGATCCTGGAGCCTCCCGGCTCTCCGTGTTGTCAGCCACTGCTCGCCGGTGGGTTTTGGCAGGCAACAAGTAGATCATCAAGTTAACTGTGATAAGTTTCAATATGACCTTTGCTAACACCTTATTTGGTTAAACATGATTTGGTCTAAGGGTATACCAGATATAATAAAATGTCACTCATAATACATTGCTTAAATGATTCATATAGGATCCTTAAGGGATCATACCATACTATTCATCATATCAACCTAGGAATACTAAGTTAAGATTACCATTAAAATAATAAAAAATGCAATGATTAATGTTGATCTATATTATTCTTATCTATTCTTACTATGAGTGTCATAGTAATACCTAACCTTAAACTCTTTAATGAGTTGGAGTTGGAAAGAGACTAAGTCAAGATCATCCACTATATATATTTCTTTCTATAACAATCTTTATGGAACTTATCTTAATATCTGTTGTTCATCAATGTTGTGTAATTCCCCATTGATTCACAAATTATTTAACTATCAATCCTTGATCTACTATTTCTTGATCTTATCATAACATCTAATTAAATCTTTTAAAGGGGGTATAGTCCATTAATAACCTTAATCCAATATGAGATACTATGAAGATAATTTCAAGATAATGGAAAAGTAGGATTGATAAAGCCTTGCTTAGCCAACTAAGAACTTAAGCAATAAATGATTAAAGGATTATAATGGTGATGCTTTAGCCACCAATATTGAATGCTTATATTTAGTATAAGTAATACTGGTGGGTAGAACATGATTGGAACTTTAGTAGAGATAAGTTATCCTAGAGTAGTCATTGCAAGCCACATAAATATAATTTAGGGTTGGAGTGTGAGTTATTAGAGTAAAGTGAATATAGGATGATATTATTCAATTAAAGCTAGTATAACATAAAGTTATAGAAGTGGTGTTATTCATCTCAAAGGATAGTCAACTTTAGAGAAAGGTAGTTGGATGCATACAACTATTAGAGATACATTAGTAAAAAATGATTAAAGAAGATTATGAGTAGAGTTTGAAGGAACTATTTGTTGGATGGAAGGCTATCAACAGTAGAGTAGTAGATACAACCAAGCAAGGATATGAGGAAGTTATGAAATACTTTAGTATCAAACTCATTGGATTCATCCATGAGTTTAGAAGGTTCATCAGTGAATAAGAATATTCTTTTGAAGTAAAACTCATCATGTTCATCATGATGATAGATAAGAAAAGGTAGTTTTTCTAGGAAAGGAATTCCTTAATAAGAAGTCTAGAATTATGAATTATGGAAGATAGTAATTCTTGGTAAACAATCAACTCTAAATCTTAAAACCAAGTATAATATTCATTTCATATTCAGAATTCCTCTTCTTATATCAATATCACTTGATAGGAACATTTCCTACAACATATCACATAAACACATCTCTGACAATTCCAACCATCAGAATTAAATGTGATTAGGAGTATCTTTATCAATTCCTTTCTATAAAACATTCAAGATATAACTTTCAAGTAATAAAGGTGATGTCATCAAATATCCTAAAGGTGATGTCATCAAATATCCCAAACAGAAAACAATATGCTTAGTTATTAAATCTTTACTTACATCCATAAAGGAATCTAAGTATATTAAAAACCCTAAACCCTAGGGTAAACATTCATAATTCAAAAACCTAAACCTCTTTGTTTATCATAATAGAATATATACGTGGTCATTTTACAACTTAATGGAAGTAGTAAGAACCACATTAATTTCTTTCATATTTCATGCATCAAATAATGATATAGGATCATTATACATATAAAAATTTATATTCAAACTCTGAGCCAACTAGAGTTAAGTCTTATAAACAAATAAGAATACATCATTCAAGAAATCCATAACTAAAAGAGGAGAGAAAAATAATAAGAAAAGTTTCTACAAATTATTAAAACGGGTTCATATTGACTAAAAAATACAAAAAGATTATATAATAAAAGTTCACAAATAATACTAAATATATTTTAGTATTATTGCAATTATCTAGCAAATAAATCCTACAAAGAAAAGTTTAAAATTTAAATCAAATTCAAATCTGAAAAGGAAAACAGAAAAAGGTAAAACAAATAAAACATTACCTGGCCCTGGCCCAACATCCCTTTCTTTGTCTGACGCCCAGGTGCAGCCCACAACAGCCCAACAGCCAGCCCAGCTCTTTCTCTCCTGTGACTAACAAGTGGGGCCAGGGAAGGACTGCGGGTTGAGAAGAAAGAAATGTCAGGGGGTTATCCGCAAAACAGCACGTCGTCGTCATCCTCACGCACACAGACAACTCACTGGAGGAGCTCGCCTCCGCTCGATGCCGACATCGTCGTTCTTGCGCCAAGATCAACACCGCCGTCGCCAGGAAAGGATAAGAAGGCCACCGCGACATCCCTCCTTGTCCTCATCCTCAAACTCGCTCTCTAGACTCACTTCCCTTCCTCACCCGAAAACCCAGTTCTTCGGAGTTCATCGTTCCGGCCAACTCCGAGCACCCCTCGCCTCGTGGTAACCACCGTTGGACGCGTCGTCTTGGACTGAAGCACCTAGGACCAAGCACGGAGGCCTGCTCACTGGGAATCATGTGAAATAGAGCATTCCTTTTCCTCGGCCGCTGTGGCCATTACCGTCGATTCATCGTCGTCACGCCTCCCCAATCCTCCTCGACCGCTCTATCGTCATCAGGGTAAGCTTACGCATCTCTGGACCCTAATTTCGCTTGCTAAATCTCACCGTAGGCCTAGTTTCAATGAGCACCGCCGCTGGCCGCCGCAGAAACTCGCCGTCGGTTGCCCTCCGATGACCATTAGATAGTGGCGCCACCACCAATAGAATTGCCTTGATCTCCTCTGTCCAAGGCACCTAGTCATAGCCCCGCGCGCGCACCAGATCGATCGATCGATCCTCAACCAGTGAGGATCAACTCGAGTGACGTCCTGCTCACCTCATGTTCGAACCACGTCATCTAGTTTGACTGGTCTTTGTCTCACGTGGTAAGTGACGTGGCCTTGGGCCCATATGTCATTGTCTCGGGGTCAAGACAGGTCGGTAATAAATGTATTTTCTTTAAACAGCGTGCTGAGGTGGTCACTGGCCCACTAGTAAGTGACTGAGGCTAGTCTTAGGTGTGGTGTAAAAAGTATTTCCTGTTTAAGAAATATATAAAATGTTATAAACTAAATTATTAATATTCCAGAAATCAAATAAATGATTAAATCTTGTTTAATTAATAAATTTTGTTTTGTAATTCAGAAAAATGTGTATAATATATGAAAATTTTCAGAAAAATAAAATCTATAACTTAAAACTATTATCAAATATTATTATGATAATTATTTAAACAAATATTATTTTATAAAGGTCTTATAAGTAATAGAACTTTAATAATTTATATTTAAATAATGGTGAATATTAAAAATATAAATAGAATACCAAAAATCTTAGCACAATAAGAATTATAATTTAAAATTATAATCATGTATTATTATTTCACTTAATTAAATTTTCCTTATTTATTAAGTAATTATAAAGTAATAAGAATTATAAAAATCATATCTTATTAATTATAAATCACAAAAATAAATGTAATATACCAAAATGATCACAAAAATAATATTTACATGTTAAAAATCTCTTATTTTACTTTTGAGTTAATTAAAAATTCAAATATTTTAATAACTCAAATTTAAACTTATTTACTTCATTAATAATTCGTATAAGGATAAATAAAATTTATTAATATTCCTAAAATAAGTAAATTAAGTATCATAAATAGTATTAATTTTAAATGTTAATAATATGAAGCCATAATGGTTTAAAACATTATAAATGTTTTTATTTTAGAATTATCTTCAACCTTAAGTGAAGACTACATTCTAAAAGGATTCCTATTCATAATAAAAACCTTAAAGAACAACTTGTGACTTAATCAGACCATTCCTATCTACTTTAACCACCAAATTACAAAAACTACCACCACACTATAATAAATCCATAAGTAGTTAAGTAATATTATATTTTGGTTTATAAACTATAACCACTCATTTATAAAAAGGTAAATGATACTACTCCATTATAAAATCAAGAAACCACTACACTAAGTAAAAGAATCACCAATATTAAGTAACCTAAAGGAAACATTCCAAACACCCAAGATACAAATGTTATAAGTATCGTACTTTCAAAACTATTTATATTTTAAAGTTAACTTTAGTTTCCAAGAATTTAAATATAATACTATAAACACTACTATTTGTTTTATAGTTAACTTTGGTCTGAACTAGTTAAGTTATAAATCATTTCAAGCTAAAACTATTCAAGCAAACACAAATATCATCAACCACCAATAACTAACCACAAAGATTGTTTAAACCTTAGAAAAGAAATTTGTTCTTCAAAAGTTATTCGTTTTGCCACTTCATACAATGTATGACAAATAATCAAAACCACCTTACTTCATACTTCACTTGTATACCTAGGAACAATAACACTTAAGCTATTTATAAATGACTATACTTATACAGTCAAGTTTGAAGATAAACAATTAAAGTATAAACAATCTTGAAGAGCATTTCATAGGTGTATATTTTATTGCTACATAAATATGTGTTGTTCACACACACTCACAAGCCCTAATAAGAAACACAAGTGTAAAACTTATCTAAAAGGACAACACATTCTAAAGTAACCATTTCTGGAATCCAAACCCTAGGACAACATTATCCCCGGGATTTGCGTTTAGGACGTGCATCACATTACTTATGCATAAAAGCATATTGCTTATTTAAACATTAGTCCTTATCGGACCAATGATGTTGATTACAGATTTTGGATCTTATACTGACTCGATGACCATGAGTGCATAATCTTGCAATCATAAAAGGCAAGTTCACACTTGCTCATGTCCTTTGTTTATTTTCTGTAAAGTATTTTACAAATCCAGTGTTGTCATCACCTGCATTTGAAAAAGGGTCAAAAAACACTATTTTCAATAATAATGTGAACTATTGGTTACTGATCCAGGGTGATCAGTTAATCTATTAAATCTAACAGTTGGAATACCACTATTCAGAATTATATCACCTAGAACTTAACAACCAATGTCGCCAGTGATTCTTGCGCCGTATATTACGCGTTAACCATGAGATTTGGAATGAGATGAAGAAGGCAGCTGTATCTTCTTCCTCTCGCATGAAGCCGGATGTGCATGTCGTGGCTGTTATCCTCGAAGCGTGCATATTAATTGGTAAGAGTGTGGATTTGCTGCCATGGGGGATAGCTGCCCCCCAAGCCAACACCGTACGATTCATGTTGAGATATGTACGAGCAGCTAGCTATCATTTGTTGTGTTGCCGGCGATCGTGGCACTAATTGGTGATTAGAGTGTGCTTGGACTGCCGGACCTTGCCAATAGTATGCATGCACCGCCTCGGGTGGCGTTGCATATGTGCAGAACATGAAACCCCGTGTTTTGGGAGTATGTTGTTTCTCTTTGTGTCTCCCTATGTCAGCTATCCCGAGACTAGACAATGTTGTCTAGTACAAGAATGTAACAAGACGATGTGTTGGGAACACATGATTAGTGCTTACTCAGGAGTACCTTCTTGGATGTATATTAAGTTGCGTTGCCGGCCGTCGCCCGATGGTACTCCTCTTACATGCGAGCTAGCCTTCTAGTTGTTTTTTACGTTGGTTAGTTCACCTGATTATTAAAAGATGGTTATTACATACGTGTTTCTTGCTCCACCTGCTTATTAAAACATGAAACCAGCTCTCCTTCCTTCACCTCATCCCAAGTCTCCTTCCTTATTTTTTCTAGCTCTATATAGTTTCTTGCTCCAAAACTACGTACATGTTTGTGCTGGCCGCTGCTTAAGTTTATATCAGATAGATGGTTTTCCCATGGCTGCCCATCTTCTTGATTTAAACTTTCACCTGATTGTTGTGCATCGGTAGGGCGACGACGTTCAAAGTGTTAATCTCGAGCACATCCATCACGACATCATTCTTGCTGATTGTATACGCTTCACGCTAGCTTTAGCCGGAGACTTTGGTGCCACTGCATTCTTTGCATTTATTTTTATTTAGTATAGATTAGTCAGTTTGACTTCTTATGTCTGATATACATTCGCTTTAAGAACTAGTGGTGTATTCAATATGAATATCCAAGTGTGCAAGAAATGACGTATTACAGTCTTGGAATATATCCCGTGTCGGAGATGGAGCCAAAACTTCTTAGAGGATACCGTAGTCACTGTTTCTCATTGTCGATAGGAATTTAGGATTTTTTCTTATAGTCTGTGACGGGTTATTGTGAGAACACCACACTAGTTCGTGATGTAGTGGCTTTGTACCAGATTAGTAGTTGTGCGCGTGTGGCACGGGGCAAATCGTACTATTCAAATAATGGACTGTTGACCTGTGATAATTCGTACCCGCGAGCTGTTGTACAAACTATGGTAACGTTGTGTTTGCAAAGTATATTATCACATGTATGAGAGGCACGGAGTAGCATAGTTGAGGCGTCGCTATCCTGGTGCATGCATGCAGAATCCGAGACGTTGTCCGATTAGGGCTATATGAAGAAGCAGCTGCACTCATCTAACACATGCTGGGAGATAAACCTGTGCATGCTAAAACAAATACAAACTCTGACCGTCCGAACTGCTGCTGGGAGACACATGTAAAAATCAGACTACGTTGGCCTCTACAGATGCAATGGCCTCATCTAGCGCATGCATTTCCAATCTAGCGCATGCATTTCCACGGCATTCAGACAAAAAACGCGTATATAGAGGAGATCATGAGTTGGCATGGAGGTCTTGTCCCATGCTACCGTCTCGAAGCTCGTTATCATCTGCCTGCTGTCATGTGTCAGCTTTATTACAGATGTGTTAATCGACTAACCTGCTTAAACTGTTTTAGCACGTATCTCAAAGACGCATGTTGGACGGCATCTGCTAGGAGGGCAGCTATCCCCTGGGTAGCAGACTATTTTCCTAATTGGTAATTCGTAGAGGATATGCAGCATATGGGTGGGAACCCTCATTGTCCCATGATAGTTCTGGCTTCTAACGGTTTGTACAAACCATTGCCTTGTTCAGTTCCTGTCAATTGCCCTGCTGTAATTTGTTTACTCTTCATGCCATGTTGTTTATCTAAGGAGAGCACCTCTAGTGAACTATGGACCCCGGTCCAATCTTTACCATTGATACATCTTCCACCGTTACTTGTTTACTTGCTGCAAACCATTGCCTTCCACACCATATGTTTAATCCTTTGTTACAGCAAACCAGTGAGCTTCACAACCTCACTGATTCGTTAGGGCAAAGTCTTGAGTTTGTGTTGTGCAGGTCTCCGCATTGCTTGCAACACCTGTGTGACGTTTCCTTCCTCCTACTGGTTCGATAACCTCGATTTCTACTGAGGGAAACTTGCTGATGTGCTGCTTCATACCTTACTCTTGGGGTTTCCAACGAAGCGTCCCATAACAAGTGCGGGGCGCCATCAGTCACAGATCACTCAGCCAGTTTCCTATCGCCACAAAGACTCTAATCACCATCGCTAGCCCTCATGTTCCTTCTTTCATGACATTCTCTGCCTCTGACTTCACCATGGATCATCGAAGACATGACACATGCTAATAACAGATAGCAGGGATTCACAACGCTCCCCATGAAACCAAATGGCCAGAAAACATGGGTACGCACGACTGAATATCTTTTGATCCATCAATCTCCAGTCATGATACGCCCATGAGTATTCGCCAACGGAATCTTCCGGAACTCGTCTCTCTAGTCTAGATCAACAAGGGCAGACATCAAGCAAATCTTCGTCTTCACGCGAAAGAAACCTTAGGACCACCTCCTTTATTGATGTTGACACAATGCTCCCCACACCGCCAGCCGGCTCCGACAAGCACATAGGTTTAGCGCCGCCGCCTCCGGCCTGCAACACCCCCTCCACCGCTTCCTCCACTATACCTCGCATCCACATGCCTGAGTGCACCTTGCGTAGTAGGTATCGTCGTCCCGTTGCCTTTTCCACCACTTGCGAAGCTCTAGATTCGACCCTCACACGTGGGGATCATACTGGGCACGCCCATCCACCACTTTCAGCGGCCAGGCATGGCGGCCACCGCCGGGAGGGGGGGCAGCGGCCAACAGAGAATATCAATGGCGGCGCCTCTAGGGTTTAGGAATGGTCCACGTGCCAGCTTGGAACAATAGGATGTTATGTTTAGAAAGGCTCATGTCACTGGAGAATTAGCTACCATACAGGAAGGCATGGTTACACATCACAGAATATTCTGGCGATATGTGACTTTGATTTGAGATTCACCTTTGTTTTTTCTAGATGGACTGGTTCGACGCATGATACACGCATTCTACAACGCGCTATTGAGAAGTATCCAGTACAGTTCCCGACCCCTCCTGGTGGTAATATTCTATACCTTTGTCTACATGGTACACGCATAATTACAAATGCATTGTTGTTGCTGTTTGATTTTTTTGTTCATATGTAGATACATATTACCTTGTTGATTCTGGTTATCCAAATAGAAAAGGGTTCTTGGCTCCTTTCAAGGAGAACACATATCGCATACCGGATTTTCGTCGAGAAGGGAGACCAACAAGTAGGGAAGAGATTTTCAACTATGTACAAATGCTATCAAGTGTGTCTTTGGTATCTTGAAAAACAATTGGTGCATTTTGAAGTATATTCCTTCTTATGGTCTGGTTACACAGAAAAGAATTATTCTTTTTTGCATAGCTCGCTTCATAATTTTATTAGAGACTCCAACTTACGAGACAAGCAGTTTGATCAGTGTGATGCAGATGAGAACTACCTTTCTAAGGTTCAAATGCAATCAGTAACATCTGTCGATGACACCGCTCTGAGTGGACTATACACGATAGACATGAATTCAACACGTGATCGTATTGCTCCGCATTGTACAATGCTAGAAGAAGATGACCGGTTTAATCGGTGTGGATGTATTTATGTTTATTACGAAGCTATCTTATTTTTTTAATGGTCGGATATGTATTTTGGATAAATTACTATGTGACATATGGTATTTTAATAATGGCATATGCGTTTATGCAGTTCAATAGTGAAGTATACATGTTATATGAATTACAGAGACACTAAAAAAAATTCTTTAGCATACACTAGAGGAAAAAGGGCCATCCGTTCGCGACCCCTCAGTGCATTAGTCCCGGTTGCGCTACCAACCGGGACTAATGTTGGCACGCGTCCCGGTTGGAGCGGGCACGGGGCCAGGGGGCATGCGTCCCGGTTGGTAAGGGAGAATACGTCTCGGTTGGAGCCACCAACCGGGACTAAAGATTTGGCCACGGCCACGTGGCGTGGCCCGCACCTTTAGTCCCGGTTGCTGGCTCCAACCGGGACGTATTCTCCTGCCCTCTATAAATGCAACGCCCCAGCCCCCTCTGCCTCCACTCTGTTTTTTCGAATGGTGGAAGGTGTGAGGGGTGTGCTAGTTTTTTCTCTTCTATGCATGCATTGAAGGTGTTTGATGAAATGTTTGAGTGAATAATCCCGTTGAATTTATCATAGAACAAAAATATAGAAGGTGTCCGAGACGCACTTGAGCTTTCTCCTCTTTATTTCCCTCGATCGAGGTTAGCAATCTTATCTTTTCTAGGTCATTGATACAATTCATGTGTCGGTGTGAATTGGTTATTTCACTATTTATGATGTCCTGTTTTTTGATAAACTTACTTATATGATGCAGATGAACGGTCGAGAATGGATGTACGGTGACGGCGCCAGTAGGGTATATCAAAGGCGTGGATAAATTTATCGATGTGGCTACGGCAAACAAAGAGAATGGATTTATACGTTGTTCATGTGTTCAATGTCGGAACAACCAGGAGTACTCTTCCTCGAAAATCATTCGCTGCCACTTGATTATGAAAGGTTTCATGCCCAACTATAATTGTTGGACCAAGCACGGGGAAAGAGGGGTTATGATGGAAGATGGTGAAGAAGAAGATGATGATAACAACTATCGTCATATGTTTCCTGAATACGGTGATACTGCAATGGAAGACAATGGAGAGGAAAGAGGTGAAGAACTGGCATCAGATGAGCCGGCTGATGAACTTGGTAGGGTCATTTCTGATGCAAAGCGAGACTGTGAAACAGAAAATGAGGAGTTGAAGTTAGAGGGCATGTTAGAAGATCACAAGAAATTGTCGTACCCAAATTGTGAAGATGGCAGCACAAAGCTCGGTACCACACTGGAATTGTTGCGATGGAAGGCATATTGTGGTCTAACTGACTCCTCATTTGAAAAGATGCTGAAAATAATGAAGCCGAAGTTTCCAAAACATAACGAACTTCCCGAGAGTACCTACGAAGCAAAGAAGACTCTCTGTCCTCTGGGATTAGATGTGCAAAAGATACATGCATGCATTAATGATCGCATCCTCTACCGATGTAAGGAGTATGAGAATTTAGATAAATGCCGGTATGAAATGCGTTGCGGTATAAGATCGACGAGATGACCTCGGTGATGTTGAGGGAGAGCCCCTCAGGAAGAGGATTCTGCTAAGGTTATGTGGTATGCTCCTATAATACCAAGGTTGAAACGCATGTTCGTAAACAAAGAGCATGACATGTTGTTGCGATGGCACAAACAAGACCGTAAGAAAGGCGGGAGTTGAGACACCTGGCATTGATGGGTCACAGTGAGAAAAATCAAGAGAGACTTTCCGAACTTTGCTGGTGACGCAAGGAACTTATGGTTTGGTCTAAGTACAGATGGCATGAATCCTTCTGGAGAGCAGAGCTGCAGTCACAGCACCTGGCCTGTGACTCTATGTATCGACAACCTTCCTCCTTGGTTTTGCATGAAGCAAAAGTTCATTATGATGCCAGTACTCATCCAAGGCCCGGTAATCGGGCAACGACATTGATGTGTACCTTAGGCCATTAGTTGAAGAACTCTTATAGTTGTGGGGCAAACCGTGTACGTGCGTGGGATGAGAACAAACAGGATCCATTTGATCTCGAGGGTTGTTATTCGTAACCATCAATGATTGGCCTGCTCTTAGTAACCTTCGTGACAGACAAAGGATATAAGGCATGCACCCACTGTTTAGATAAGACTGAAGGTACATATTTGCATAAATGCAAGAAGGTTGTGTACTGGCGAATCGGCATTTCTTCCGACCAATCATCCCGTAAGAAAGAAAGGCAAGCATTTCAAAGGTGAGGCGGATCACCGGAAGAAGCTGAACTCCCTTTGGTGATGATGTATTTGGTATGGTCAAGGACATAGAAGTAATCTTTGGAAAGGGTCCCGGTCAATCAGTTCGAACGACGTCGCCACATGACACGCACCCATGTGGAAGAAGAAATCTATATTTTGGGAGCTGCCATATTGGAAAGTCCTGCGTGTCCGCTCTTCAATCGACGTGATGCACGTGACGAAGAATCTTTGCGTGAACCTGCTAGGATTCCTAGGCGTGTATGGGAAGACAAAAGATACACCTGAAGCACGGGAGGACCAACAAATTATGAAAGACCCAAAGAACATGCATACACATAACAAGACGGATAAAGGGCGTCACTTAAGTCGTGCCAGCTATGCTCTTACCAAAGCAGAGAAGGAAATCTTTTTTGAAGTCCTTTACAGTATCAAGGTGCCGTCGGGATTCTCATCTAATATAAAGGGGATAATAAATATGGCAGAGAAAAAGTTCCAAAACCTGAAGTCTCATGACTGTCACGTGATTATGACGCAGTTGCTTCCGATTGCATTGAGGGGGCTTCTACCGGAAAATGTTCGAGTACCCATTGTGAAGCTGTGTTCATTCCTCAATGCAATATCTCAGAAGGTAATCAATCCAGATATTATGCCAAGGTTACAGAAGGATGTGGTACAATGTCTTGTTAGTTTTGAATTGGTGTTCCCACCATCCTTCTTCAATATTATGACGCATCTCCTGGTTCATCTAGTGGAAGAGATAGCCATTCTCGGTCCGGTATTTCTGCACAATATGTTCCCCTTTGAGAGGTTCATGGGAGTCTTAAAGAAATATGTTCATAACCGTGCTAGACCAGAAGGAAGCATCTCCAAGGGATATGGAACAAAGGAGGTCATTGAGTTTTGTTGACTTTATTCCGACCTTAAGCCGATTGGTGTTTCGACTCGCGGCATGAGGGAAGACTAAGTGGAAAAAGGCACCTGGGAAAGAAAGCAATGATATGTAGGGACGGGATTCTTTCACTAAAGCACACTACAGTTCTACATAATTCCACCTTGGCTCCGTATATCGAGGAACACAAGAATATTGTACGCTCAAAAACCCGGGAAGCTGAATCATGGATTAGAGATGAACACATGAAGTCTTCGGTGGTTGGATGCGGACACATCTCTTGAATGACACCACTGTTGGAGATCAGCTAATCTTGTTGGCGCGTCACCATCTTCTCTCGTATTGAATTTCCAAGGTGCGAAATAAATGGGAATACATTCTACACGATCGCCCAAGATAAAAAGAGCACCAACCAAAATAGTGGTGTCCGCTTTGATGCAATAGACGAGAATGGACAAAAGGACACATATTATGGTTACATAGAGGAGATATGGGAACTAGACTATGGAGTCTCTTTTAAGGTCCCTTTGTTTCACTGCAAATGGGTCAACCTGAATGGGGAAGGGGTAAAGATAGACCATTTGTACGGAATGACAACAGTGGTTCTCAACAATCTTGGTTATAGAGATGAACCATTCGTCCTAGCCAATGATGTGTCTCAGGTTTTCTATGTGAAGGACATGTCCTCCAGACCGAAAAAAAGAAAAAATATGCAAACAAATACATCATATGATGAGCCAAAGCGTCACATAGTTCTTTTTCGGGAAAAGAAACATCGTGGGAATCAAGGACAAGACAGACATGTCAGAAGATTATAATAAGTTTGATGAAATTCTGCCCTTCACAGTGAAAACTGACCCAAGCATTCCGTTAAGTAAAGAAGATGCTCCATGGTTACGTCTGAAGCGATCATAAGGAATGACATATGCCAAGAAGTTCATGCTCATATTATGTAACTCTAGTTCATGTCTTTCGCGTTTTGTGGCTTGATCGAAGGATGTCTTTCGCGTTTTGTGGCCTTTAGTCCCGGTTTTTGTTGGAATTATGCCCTAGAGGCAATAATAAAGATGTTATTATTATAATTATTGTTCATGATAATGTTTATATTCCATGCTTGAATTGTATTAAGCGGAAACTTTAATACTTGTGTGGTTTGTGAACAACACCGTGTCCCTAGTAGGCCTCTATGGAGTAGCTCATTGATTAATGATGGTTAAGGTTTCCTAACCATGGACATGAGTTGTCGATTAATAATGAGATCATATCATTGGGAGAATGACATGATGGACAGACCCAAACTAAGCGAAGCAATTAAATCGTGTCATCGTGTTCGTCTTTGTGAAGCTTTTCTTATGTCAAATATTGTATTCCTTAGACCATGAGATAATACAACTCCCTGGTATCGGAAGAAAGCTTTGAGGTCATCAAACGTCATCCTATGAGAGGGTGATCATAAAGGTGTCTCTCAGGTGATCGGAAAGTATCTGTTGGGTTGTATGTATCGAGATGGGATTTGTCCCTCCCAAGTTGGAGAGATATACTTCGGGCCCACTCGGTAATCGATATCAACACCGCTTGCAAGCATGTGGTTAAGGATTTAATCACAAAGTGATATCGGATTATGGAATGAGTAAAGTACTTGCTGTGAACGAGATTGAACTAGGTATGCATGCATCGACGATCAAATCTCGGCAAGTAAAATATCGCGAGACGAAGGGAATATATATATGGGATTGATTGAATCCTGGCATCGTGGTTCATCCGATATGATCATCGATGAATGTGTGGAGTCAATATGGGTTTCGTAAACCATTGATTATTGATAGAAGATCATGTCTGCATATTCTCGAACCCGCAGGGTCACACACTTAACGTGTCTCGACGCTAGGATAGATTGGATAATTGGTTTATGAGTTTTTGTTCGGAGTCTCGGATGGGATCCAGGACATCATGAGAGGTTCCGGAGTGGTCCGGAGAATAAGATTCATATAAGGCAATGCAGTTTTTGGAGTTCGGAATTGTTTCGGGTTAATCGGTATTGTACCGGAAGCTTCTAGAACCTTCCGGAAGGGGACCAACGTGGCCCCACCTTCCGGGAGGGGGCATGGGCCTATGAGGGAGTGCCCTGGCTGCATTGGGCCAGGGTCACAAGGCCCCATAGGGCCCAGCCTGCCAAAGAGGGTTTAAACCCTGGATAGAGCTTCTAGAAGGGGGGTTTCCTTGCCCCCCACTCTTCCTCCTTTGGGTCCGCCGGTTTGGGCTTGGGGGAGGGGCTAGGGCTGCGCCCACCCCTCTATATAAAGAGGGCTGGGGGCGCACCACCCCCCCACACCTTCCCCTTCAACCCTAGCCGCCCCGCTGCCCTTCCTCTCTCCCTCCCGACTGCTTGTAGGCGAAGCCCTGCTGCAGAAATTATCCACCATATACACCACGTCGTCGTGTTGTAGATCCAATCCGTATCTCCACCATACTTGCTGGTCCAAGGAAGGAGGAGACGTCGAGGTGCTGCACGTGTGCATCTCACGGAGGCACCGCCACTTGTGGTGCTAGATCGGATAGGATTGCGAGGAGGAGAAGCGAGTACGACTACATCACCCACGTTTTGACGAACGTTCCGCTGTGCGAATCTTCAAGGGTATGAAGATATAATCCAATCTCTCTCGGTGTTTGCATATCCTAGATTAGATCTTGGCTTTCCCTCTGTTCGCATCCGTAGAAATTTTTGATTTACTATGCCGCGAAACCCTTCAGTGGTATCAGATCTAGATCTATGCGTAGATGTGTTTCACGAGTAGAACGCAACATGGTTGTTGCGGGCGTTGATGTTTTATGTTGCAAGCCTCTTGTTTGTGTTCTTCTTATGACGCGGGATAGTGAGATTGAAGCGGTCCAGGCCAACCTTACGCGACGTTGTTTGCGAGACCGGCTCCGCACTTGACGTGTGGCTTGTTCCACACATGCGGCTGGTGGATGTCAGTTTCTCTTACTATAGTTGTCATGGTATTAACACCGGAGTTAGGCAACCATAATATCACCGTTGTGGCTTTCCGTAGGTAAGAATCGTTCTTAGCATCTACTCCCATAAGCCACGTAAAACATGCAACAACAAAGTAGAGGCGTCTAACTTGTTTTTGCAGGGAGTGCTTTCTGTGATATGGTATGGCCCAAGATATGATGTGTGTATTGTATTCAGTGATCATGTTTTTGTAATGTTTCACGACTTGAATGTCGATGAGTACACAACCGGCAGGAGCCATATGGTTGTCTTTATAATTGTGTATGACCTGTGTGTCAACTTCTTATGCGACATGTAATAGTTTCACTTTATCGCTAAGTAGTTAGCAATAGTTGTAGTTGCTATTCGTGGTGGAGGCAATCATGGTGGAGTGATGGAGATCATGCCAGAACGCACAAGATGGAGATCATTGCACGAAGATTGGCTATACCATGTCACATAAAGTTATATGCATGTGATGTTTATCCTTTTATGTATCTTATTATGCTTAGATCGCGACGGTAGCATTATAAGATGATTCCTCACTTAACGATCAAGATAAAACTGTGTTCTCCCCAAGTATGCACCGTTGTGAAAGTTCGTCGTGTCCAAGCATCACGTGATGATCGGGTGCTATAGACTCTACGCTCACATACAACGGGTGCAAGCTAGTTTTGCACACGCGGAAATACTTGGGTCTAACTTGACGAGCCTAGCATGTACAGACATGGCCTCGGAACACATGAACCGAAAGGTTAAGCATGAGTCATATGAATGATATGATCGACACTTCGTTGTCCACCATTGAAACCACATCTCTTCTCGTGATGATCGGATTAGGTGTGGTGAATTTGGATCGTGTTCACTAAACAACTTGAGGAATGTTGAATTTAGTGGGAGTTCATCTAGTAATTTGATTAAAAGTTGAACTAGTTATCATGAACATAGTCTAATTTGTACTTGCAATACTGTAGATCAAATGGCTAAGTCCAACTTCAACTTCAACGTTTTCGCTGAGAAGGAAAAGCTTAGAAACAATGGGTCTAACTTCACCAATTGGTTCCGCAATCTAAGAATCATTCTCTCTGGCGTTCAAAAGGACTATGTCCTTGGGAAAGCGTTAGGTGACCACCTACTTTGCAATCGCTTGGTGATGAGAAAGTCATCTATCGCATAAGATGATTATGGTGTGATTAAGAGCACCATGTTGTTTGCTATGGAACCAGAACTTCAAAATCGTTTTGAAGACTATCCGGCCCTTTGAGATTCTCAAGAGCTGAAAACCATGTTTGGACTCAGCCGCTCGAGAGATATGAGATCTCGAGAAGTTCTTTAACTACAAGATGGAGGAAGGAGTTCCGTTAGTGAGCACGCCATTTAGATGACGGGCTACACTCAACACCTTGAGCAAGCTGAATGCGATTCCAGAGGAGCTCAAGATTGACAGGTTCTGCACTCCTCCCAACTACAAAGGTTTGTAGTGACTCATAATCGATTGGTTCCATCGACGATCACCGAGCTCTTCGCAAAGCTGAAGGCCGCGGAAGTGGACATCAAAAAGGATAATCATGTGTTGATGGTCAACAAGCCCACCTTTAAGAAAGGTAAGGGAGCAAAGAAGCCCTTCAAGAAGGGCAGCGGCAAGCGCACTGCCCCTGCTGAGAAGAAGCTCAAGTCTGGTCCTAAGCTGGACACTGAGTGCTTCTATTGCAAGGACAAGGGTCACTGGAAGCGCAACTGTCCGAAGTACTTAGCGGACAAGAAGGCTGGCACCATCAAAGGTATATTTGATATACATGTTATTGATGTTTTCCTTACTATCCCTCATTGTAGTGCCTGGGTATTTGATACTGGTTCAGTTGCTAATATTTGTAACTCGAAACAGGAGCTACGGAATAGACGGCGGCTTGCGAGGGATGAGGTGACGATGCGCGTTGGCAACGGATCAAGAGTTGATGTGATGGTCGTCGGCACGCTCTCCTTAGTTTTACCTTCGGGATTAGTTTTAAACCTCAATAAATGTTATTATGTGCCTGCGTTGAGCATGAACATTATTTCTGGATCTTGTTTATTGCAAGACGGTTATTCATTTAAATCGGAGAATAATGGTTGTTCTATTTATATGAGTAACATCTTTTATGGTCATGCACCTATTGTGAATGGTTTATTTCTTCTAAATCTCGAAAGGGATGAAACACACATCCATAACATTAAGGCTAAGAGATGCAAAGTAGATAGTGATAATACTACTTATTTGTGGCACTGTCGTCTAGGTCATATTGGAGTAAAGCGCATGAAGAAACTCCATTCTGATGGACTTTTGGAGTCTCTTGATTTCAAATCATTTGACACATGCGAACCATGCCTCATGGGCAAGATGATCAAAACCCCGTTCTCCGGTATGATGGAGCGAGCAACGAACTTGTTGGAAATCATACATACCGATGTATGCGGACCGATGAGTGTTTCGACGCGCGGTGGATATCGCTATTTTCTCACTTTTACCGATGACTTAAGTAGATATGGGTATATCTATTTAATGAAACATAAATCTGAAACGTTTGAAAAGTTCAAAGAATTTCAGAATGAAGCGGAGAACCATCGTAACAGAAAGATTAAGTTTCTACGATCCGATCGTGGGGGTGAATATTTGAGTTATGATTTTCTCACGCATCTTAAAGCAAGTGGAATTGTTTCACAACTCACGCCACCCGGAACACCACAGCTCAATGGTGTGTCTGAACGCCGGAACCGAACCCTATTGGATATGGTCCGATCAATGATGTCTCTTACTGATTTGCCGTTATCATTTTCGGGTTATGCATTAGAAACCGTTGCATTCACTTTAAATAGGGCACCATCTAAATCCGTTGAGACGACACCGTATGAACTGTGGTTTGGTGCTAAACCTAAGTTGTCGTTTCTTAAATTTTGGGGATGCGGCTTCGTCAAAGTTGATCGGACAAGCTCGAATCCAAAGCGAATGCGTCTTCATAGGATACCCTAAAGGAAACTATTGGGTATACCTTCTATCACGTAACCAAGGCAAAGTGTTTGTCATGAAGAACGGTTCCTTTCTTGAGAAGGAGTTTCTCTCGAAAGAAGTGAGTGGGAGGAAAGTAGAGCTAGACGAGGTTATTGAACCTTCTCTTTAGTTGGAGAGTAGCGCAGCACCTGAAATTGTTCCAGTGCCGCCTACACCAATGATAGAGGAAGCTAATGACAAGGATCATGAAGTTTTGACGATCTTGCATCTTTGAACGTCGGGTCGACAAGGTCGCGTGCCCTCTCGAGTGGTACGGCGCCTGTCTTATGTCTTGTTGGTAGAAGGCGGTGAACCTGCGAACTATGAGGAAGCGATGAGCCCACTCTAAATGGCTATAAGCCATGAAATCCATTGGGATCCATGAGCGAAAACCAAGTATGGACTTTGGTGGACCCTCCTAGCGACGAATGGCCGTTGAGTGCAAATGGATCTTCAAGAAGAAAGCGGACGGATGGTAATGTTACATCTATAAAGCACGACTTGTCGCGAAGGTGTTCGACAAGTTCAAGGTGTTGACTACGATGAGACTTTCTCTCCATGGCGATGTTTAAGTCCATTCGGATTTTATTAGCAATTGCTGCGTTTCATGATTATGAAATATGGCAGATGGATGTCAAGACTGCTTTCCTCAATGGCAACATTGATGAAGAGTTGTATATGATGCAACCCGAAGGTTTTGTCGACCCTAAGGATGCTGATAAACTATGCAAACTTCAGCGTTCTATTTATGGACTGAAGCAAGCATCTCGGAGTTGGAACCTTCGTTTTGATCAAGTGATCAAGAGCTTTGGATTTGTTCCAAATTGCTACGAAGCTTGCATCTACAAGAAAGTGAGTGGGAGCTCAGTGACGTTTCTGGTACTATATGTGGATGACATATTGATTATCGAAAATGACATCAACATGCTTAACGATGTGAAGAGTTAGTTGAACAAGTGTTTTTCAATGAAAGACCTAGGTGAAGCTGCTTATATATTGGGCATCAAAATCTATAGACATAGACAAAGACGCCTGATAGCTTTAAGCCAGAGTACATACCTAGACAAAGTTCTGAAAAGGTTCAGAATGGATAAGGCAAAGAAAGGTTCAGTGCCTATGTTGTCAGGTAAGATATTGAGCAAGGCTCAATATCCATTCTGATAAATGATAGGGAAGCTATGAGCAAAGTGCCTTATGCCTCGGCCATAGGTTCTATCATGTATGCCATGATGTGTACTAGACCGGATGTGTCCAATGCTCTTAGTTTGACGAGCAGATACCAAAGTGATCCAGGAGTGGAACACTGGACAGCCGTGAAGAACATCCTAAAGTACCTTAATAGGACTAAAGAAATGTTCTTAGTCTATGGGTGATGAACATCGTCGTAAAGGTTACGTCGACGCTAGTTTCGATGACAAGGATGATTCTAAATCTCGACGGATACGTGTATATTTTGAATGGAGGAGCTGTGAGCTGGAGAAGCTGCAAGCAAAGCGTGATCGCGAGATCTACAGTAGAAGCGGAATACATGGCTGCTGCAGAAGCGTCAAGTGAAGGAGTTTGCATCAGGAACTTCACCACTGAGCTTGGCGTGGTTCCAAGTGCATTGGACCCACTTGAGATATTGTGTGACAACACTGGCGCCATAGCACTCACTAAGGAACCAAGATATCATCCAAAGACCAAGCATATCAACTGCAAGTTTCATATAATCCGAGATTATATAGCAGATGGAGATCTAAAGATTAGCAAAGTACATACGGATCTAAATGTCACAGATCCATTGACTAAACCTCTTCCACGTGTAAAACATGATCAGCACCTTAGTGCCATGGGTGTGAGATTGTTGCTAAATGTAAACTAGATTATTGACTCTAGTGCAAGTGGGAGACTGTTGGAATTATGCCCTAGAGGCAATAATAAAGATGTTATTATTATAATTCTTGTTCATGATAATGTTTATATTCCATGCTAGAATTGTATTAAGCGGAAACTTTAATACTTGTGTGGTTTGTGAACAACACCGTGTCCCTAGTAGGCCTCTATGGACTAGCTCATTGATTAATGATGGTTAAGGTTTCCTAACCATGGACATGAGTTGTCGATTAATAATGAGATCATATCATTGGGAGAATGATATGATGGACGGACCCAAACTAAGCGAAGCAATTAGATCGTGTCATCGTGTTGTCTTTGCGAAGCTTTTCTTATGTCAAATATTGTATTCCTTAGACCATGAGATAATACAACTCCCTGGTATCGGAAGAAAGCTTTGAGGTCATCAAACGTCATCCTATGAGAGGGTGATCATAAAGGTGTCTCTCAGGTGATCGGAAAATATCTGTTGGGTTGTATGTATCGAGATGGGATTTGTCCCTCCCAAGTTGGAGAGATATACTTCGGGCCCACTCGGTAATCGATATCAACACCGCTTGCAAGCATGTGGTTAAGTAGTTAATCACAAAGTGATATCGGATTATGGAACGAGTAAAGTACTTGCTGTGAACGAGATTGAACTAGGTATGATGCAAGACGATCAAATCTCGGGCAAGTAAAATATCGCGAGACAAAGGGAATATATATATGGGATTGATTGAATCCTGGCATCGTGGTTCATCCTATATGATCATCGATGAATGTGTGGGAGTCAATATGGGTGTCGAGACCCCGCTGTTGATTATTGATAGAAGATCATGTCTGCATATTCTCGAACCCGCAGGGTCACACACTTAACGTGTCTCGACGCTAGGATAGATTGGATAATTGGTTTATGAGTTTTTGTTTGGAGTCTCGGATGGGATCTAGGACATCACAAGAGGTTCCGGAGTGGTCCGGAGAATAAGATTCAAATAAGGCAGTTCAGTTTTTGGAGTTCGGAATTGTTCCGGGTTAATCGGTATTGTACCGGAAGCTTCTAGAACCTTCCGGAAGGGGACCAACGTGGCCCCACCTTCCGGGAGGGGGAATGGGCCTATGAGGGAGTGCCCTGGCCGCATTGGGCCAGGGGCACAAGGCCCCATAGGGCCCAGCCGGCCAAAGAGGGTTTAAACCCTGGATAGAGCTTCTAGAAGGGGGGGTTTCCTTGCCCCCCACTCTTCCTCCTTTGGGCGCGGTTTGGGCTTGGGAGGGGCTAGGCTGCGCCCACCTCTATATAAGAGGGCTGGGCGCACCACCCCCCACACACCTTCCGCTCAACCCTAGCCGCCTCTGCCCTTCCTCTCTCTCCCTCGCTTGTAGGCGAAGCCCTGCTGTAGAAATTCTCCACCATATACACCATGTCGCTGTGTTGTAGATCCAATCCGTATCTCCACCATACTTGCTGGTCCAAGGAAGGAGGAGATGTTGAGGTGCTGCACGTGTGCATCTCACGGAGGCACCGCCACTTGTGGTGCTAGATCGGATCGGATCGCGAGGAGGAGAAGCGAGTACGACTACATCACCCACGTTAAAATGAACGTTCATGTCTTGAATCTTCAAGGGTATGAAGATCTAATCCAATCTCTCTCGTTGTTTACATCTCCTAGATTAGATCTTGGCTTTCCCTGTCGCATCCGTAGAAAATTTTGATTTACTATCTTGAAACCCTTGATTTTGTAGTCTCGGTTTTTAATATTAATAAATGTGAGTGTTAGTCTGTTTTGTGGCTGGACCGAGTGCCTCTATGACCAGTTTCTTGAGATGCCGGAGGACTGGGATCCGTGGCATCTCCCGAAACTGGTCGTGGTGTCCTGCTCTCGAAAAACCATCTTGCAGCTTGTAACTTCTCTAACTAGATCAATACGCCTCGAGCTAACTAATTTCACATATTAGGGAGTGCCTCTATGACCAGTTTCTGGAGATGCCGGAGGCGGGCTCCGTCGGCATCTCCACAAACTGGTAGTGGTGTCCCTCTCAAAACCATCTTGCAGCTTGTAACTTCTCTAACTAGATCAATACGCCTCGGAGCTAACTAATTTCACATATTAGGGTGCCTCTATGACATTTCTCGGAGATGCCGAGGACTGGGCTCAAATCGGCATCTCCTCGAAGGCCGCGATGGTGTCCCTGCTCGAAAACCATCTTGCAGCTTGTAACTTCTATAACTAGATCAATACGCCTCGTAACTAACTAATTTCACATATTAGGGAGTGCCTCTCGCAGTTTCTCGGAGATCTTGGGAGGACTGGCTCAAGATCTCCCCGAAATCGCCATGGTGTCCCCTCTCAAAACCGGGAGGACGGACTGCATAAGGATGCCTATTTATAGTACAAGCATCTCGGCATAGTGTCGACACTTACGAAATAATGTCGACACTCACCCCTCTGATTTGTGCTGACTCGTGTTTTGTCTCGGTTGGTGTCTCCAACCGGGACTACAGGTTGATCTTTAGTACCGATTGGTGACACCATCCGGGACAAGGTACACGCCGCACGACATAATATCGACACTCACCCCTATCATTAGTGTTGCCTGGCCCAGCCTGCCGAAATCGAACATCCCGGGTAAAAAGGACAAATGTCTGCCGAATCGGCAGGAAGTTATGTGCTGAATCACGGCATAGTTTGTGATGTTGTGCCCATATTATGCATGTCTGTGGACATTGGTATGGAGAACAATGTTGCAGGAGGAAGTTTTCCTTTTTATCGCACGGAAAAGCCCTTTTCCATTTTCCGAGCGCAAAAAACGGGTCGTTTTGTGAAGTAACCACCAAAATGCCATTTCATAATGCTATCGTCCCATTTTTCTAAAATACTAGACCACCTTACATGGACTATGTCCCAACCGGTACATCTCAAACCTTTTTGTCCATCCCGGATAAAAAGGACAAATGCCTGCCGAATCGGTAGGAAGTGGGTCCGGTTTGTACTGCAGGTACATGATCTATCGCCCGTGATTTTTTGAAAAAATCATTTTTAGACTCGCAATATGTGGTTTCTTCAGAGATCCAATGCAAGTTCTAACGATGCTCGTCCCCTATCTTCATGCACACCGGTTCGACCATAGTTAGAAATTCACATAATTCAAAACGGGCATAATAAATTCAAAAAAATCCGAACAATGAAAATCCTTCGCGTGGTGTCATATTATGTTACATAGTTGAAAGGAAAAATACTATACTTGGTATATTGACCATGTTTCGAAAAACCTTCACAAAATGACCTATCATGTTCGAGGTTTCATGGCTTTCGGTCCAAATGACCGATGTTATGTGCTTAATCACCGCATAGTTTGTGATGTTGTGCCCATATTATGCATGTGTGTGGAAATTGGTATGGAGAACAATGTTGCAGGAGGAAGTTTTCCTTTTTGTCGCACGGAAAAGCCCTTTTCCATTTTCCGAAAGCAAACGGTCGTTTATTGAAGTAACCACCAAAATGCCGTTTGAATGCTCTGGTCCATTTTCCTAAAATACTAGACCACATTACATGCACTATCTCCCAACCGGTACATCTCAAACCTTTTCTTCCATCCCGGGTAAAAAGGACAAATGTCTGCCGAATCGGTAGGAAGTGAGTCCAGTTTGTACTATAGGTACATGATCTATCGCCTGTGATTTTTTGAAATAATCATTTTTAGACTCGCAATATGTGGTTTCTTCAGAGATCCAATGCAAGTTCTAACGATGCTCGTCCCCTATCTTCATGCACACCGGTTCGACCATAGTTAGAAATTCAGATAATTCAAAACGGGCATAATAAATTCAAAAAAAATCCAAAAAATGAAAATCCTTCGCGTGGTGTCATATTATGTTACATAGTTGAAAGGAAAAATACCAGACTTGGTATATTGACCATGTTTCCAAAAAACCTTCACAAAATGACCTATCATGTTCGAGGTTTCATGGCTTTCGGTCCAAATGACCGATGTTATGTGCTTAATCACGGCATAGTTTGTGATGTTGTGCCCATATTATGCATGTGTGTGGAAATTGGTATGGAGAACAATGTTGCAGGAGGAAGTTTTCCTTTTTGTCGCACGAAAAATCCCTTTTCCATTTTCCGAGCGCAAAAAACGGGTCGTTTTGTGAAGTAACCACCAAAATGCCGTTTCAGAATGCTACCGTTCCATTTTCCTAAAATACTAGACCACCTTACATGGACTATCTCCCAACCAGTACATCTCAAACCTTTTCTTCCATCCCGGGTAAAAAGGACAAATGTCTGCCGAATCGGTAGGAAGTGGGTCCGGTTTGTACTACAGGTACATGATCTATCGCCCGTGATTTTCTGAAATAATCATTTTTAGATTCGCAATATGTGGTTTCTTCAGAGATCCAATGCAAGTTCTAACAATGCTCGTCCCCTATCTTCATGCACACCGGTTCGACCATAGTTAGAAATTCAGATAATTCAAAACGGGCATAATAAATTCAAAAAAAATCCAAACAATGAAAATCCTTCGCGTGGTGTCATATTATGTTACATAGTTGAAAGGAAAAATACCAGACTTGGTATATTGACCATGTTTCGAAAAAACCTTCACAAAATGACCTATCGTGTTCGAGGTTTCATGGCTTTCGGTCCAAATGACCGATGTTATGTGCTGACTCACGGCATAGTTTTTGATGTTGTGCCCATATTATGCATGTGTGTGGACATTGGTATGGAGAAAAATGTTGCAGGAGGAAGTTTTCCTTTTTGTCGCACGGAAAAGCCCTTTTCCATTTTCCGAGCGCAAAAAACGGGTCGTTTTGTGAAGTAAACACCAAAATGCCGTTTCAGAATGCTACCGTCCCATTTTCCTAAAATACCAGACCACCTTACATGGACTATCTCCCAACCGGTACATCTCAAACCTTTTCTTCCATCCCGGGTAAAAAGGACAAATGTCTGCCGAATCGGTAGGAAGTGGGTCCGGTTTGTACTGCAGGTACATGATCTATCGCCCGTGATTTTTTGAAAAAATCATTTTTAGACTCGCAATATGTGGTTTCTTCAGAGATCCAATGCAAGTTCTAACGACGCTCGTCCTTTATCTTCATGCACACCGGTTCGACCATAGTTAGAAATTCAGATAATTCAAAACGGGAATAATAAATTCAAAAAAAATCCGAACAATAAAAATCCTTCGCGTGGTGTCATATTATGTTACATAGTTGAAAGGAAAAATACCATACTTGGTATATTGACCATGTTTCGAAAAAACCTTCACAAAATGACCTATCATGTTCGAGGTTTCATGGCTTTCGGTCCAAATGATCGATGTTATGTGCTGACTCACGGCATAGTTTATGATGTTGTGCCCATATTATGCATGTGTGTGGACATTGGTATGGAGAACAATGTTGCAGGAGGAAGTTTTCCTTTTTGTCGCACGGAAAAGCCCTTTTCCATTTTCCAGGCGCAAAAAACGGGTCGTTTTGTGAAGTAACCACCAAAATGCCGTTTCAGAATGCTACCATCCCATTTTATGAAAATACTAGACTACCTTACATGGACTATATCCCAACCGGTACATCTCAAACCCTTTCTTCCATCCCGGGTAAAAAGGACAAATGTCTGTCGAATCGGTAGGAAGTGGGTCCGGTTTGTACTACAGGTACATGATCTATCGCCCGTGATTTTCTGAAAAAATCATTTTTAGACTCGCAATATGTGGTTTCTTCAGATATCCAATGCAAGTTCTAACGATGCTCGTCCCCTATCTTCATGCACACCGGTTCGACCATAGTTAGAAATTCAGATAATTCAAAACGGGCATAATAAATACAAAAAAAATCCGAACAATAAAAATCCTTCGCGTGGTGTCATATTATGTTACATAGTTGAAAGGAAAAATACCAGACTTGGTATATTAACCATGTTTCAAAAAAACCTTCATAAAATGACCTATCATGTTCGAGGTTTCATGGCTTTCGGTCCAAATGACCGATGTTATGTGCTGAATCACGACATAGTTTGTGATGTTGTGCCCGTATTATGCATGTGTGTGGAAATTGGTATGGAGAACAATGTTGCAGGAGGAAGTTTTCCTTTTTGTCGCACGGAAAAGCCCTTTTCCATTTTCCGAGCGCAGAAAACGGGTCGTTTTGTGAAGTAACCACCAAAATGCCGTTTCAGAATGCTACCGTCCCATTTTCCTAAAATACTAGACCACCTTACATGGACTATCTCCCAGCCGGTACATCTCAAACCTTTTCTTCCATCCCGGGTAAAAAGGACAAATGTCTGCCGAATCGGTAGGAAGTGGGTCCGGTTTGTACAACAGGTACATGATCTATCGCCCGTGATTTTTTAAAATTATCATTTTTAGACTCGCAATATGTGGTTTCTTCAGAGATCCAATGCAAGTTCTAACGATGCTCGTACCCTATCTTCATGCACACCGGTTCGACCATAGTTAGAAATTCAGATAATTCAAAACGGGCATAATAAATTCAAAAAAATCCGAACAATAAAAATCCTTCGCGTGGTGTCATATTATGTTACATAGTTGAAAGGAAAAATACCAGACTTGGTATATTGACCTTGTTTCAAAAAAACCTTCACAAAATGACCTATCATGTTCGAGGTTTCATGGCTTTCGGTCCAAATGACCGATGTTATGTGCTGAATCACGGCATAGTTTATGATATTGTGCCCATATTATGCATGTGTGTGGACATTGGTATGGAGAACAATGTTGCAGGAGGAAGTTTTCCTTTTTGTCGCACGGAAAAGCCCTTTTCCATTTTTCAGGCGCAAAAAACGGATCGTTTTGTGAAGTAACCACCAAAATGCCGTTTCAGAATACTACCGTCCCATTTTCCTAAAATACTAGACCACCTTACATGGACTATATCCCAACCGGTACCTCTCAAACCTCTTCTTCCATCCCGGTTAAAAGGACAAATGTCTGTCGAATCGGTAGGAAGTGGGTCCGGTTTGTACTACAGGTACATGATCTATCGCCCGTGATTTTTTGAAAAACTCATTTTTAGACTCGCAATATGTGGTTTCTTCAGAGATCCAATGCAAGTTCTAACGATGCTCGTCCCCTATCTTCATGCACACCGGTTCGACCATAGTTAGAAATTCAGATAATTCAAAACGGGCATAATAAATTCAAAAAAAATCCGAACAATGAAAATCCTTCGCGTGGTGTCATATTATGTTACATAGTTGAAAGGAAAAATACCAGACTTGGTATATTGACCATGTTTCGAAAAAACCTTCACAAAATGACCTATCATGTTCGAGGTTTCATGGCTTTCGGTCCAAATGACCGATGTTATGTGTTGAATCACGGCATAGTTTGTGATGTTGTGCCCGTATTATGCATGTGTGTGGAAATTGGTATGGAGAACAATGTTGCAAGAGGAAGTTTTCATTTTTGTCGCACGGAAAAGCCCTTTCCATTTTCCGAGCGCAAAAAATGGGTCATTTTGTGAAGTAACCACCAAAATGCCGTTTCAGAATGCTACCGTCCCATTTTCCTAAAATACTAGACCACATTACATGGACTATCTCCCAACCGGTACATCTCAAACCTTTTCTTCCATCCCGGGTAAAAAGGACAAATGTCTGCCGAATCGGTAGGAAGTGGGTCCGGTTTGTACAACAGGTACATGATCTATCGCCCGTGATTTTTTAAAATTATCATTTTTAGACTCGCAATATGTGGTTTCTTCAGAGATCCAATGCAAGTTCTAACGATGCTCGTACCCTATCTTCATGCACACCGGTTCGACCATAGTTAGAAATTCGGATAATTCAAAAGGCGGTATAATAAATTCAAAAATCCGAACAATAAAAATCCTTGGCGTGGTGTCATATTATGTTACATAGTTGAAAGGAAAAATACCAGACTTGGTATATTGACCTTGTTTCAAAAACCTTCACAAAATGACCTATCATGTTCGAGGTTTCATGGCTTTCGGTCCAAATGACCCGATGTTATGTCTGAATCACGGCATAGTTTATGATATTGTGCCCATATTATTCATGTGTGTGGACATTGGTATGGAGAACAATGTTGCGGAGGAAGTTTTCCTTTTTGTCATACGGAAAAGCCCTTTTCCATTTTTCAGCGCAAAAAGCGGATCGTTTTGAAGTAACCACCAAAATGCCGTTTGAATACTAGTCCCATTTTCCTAAAATACTAGACCACCTTACATGGACTATATCCCACGGTACCTCTCAAACCTTTTCTTCCATCCGGTTAAAAGGACAAATGTCTCGAATCGGTAGGAAGTGGGTCCGGTTTGTACTACGGTACATGATCTATCGCCGTGATTTTTGAAAACTCATTTTAGACTCGCAATATGTGGTTTCTTGAGATCAATGCAAGTTCTAACAATGCTCGTCCCTATCTTCATGCACACCGGTTCGACCATAGTTAGAAATTCGGATAATTCAAAGCGGGCATAATAAATTCAAAAAAATCCGAACAATGAAAATCCTTCGCGTGGTGTCATATTATGTTACATAGTTGAAAGGAAAAATACCAGACTTGGTATATTGACCATGTTTCAAAAAAACCTTCACAAAATGACCTATCATGTTCGAGGTTTCATGGCTTTCGGTCCAAATGACCGATGTTATGTGTTGAATCACGGCATAGTTTGTGATGTTGTGCCCGTATTATGCATGTGTGTGGAAATTGGTATGGAGAACAATGTTGCAAGAGGAAGTTTTCATTTTTGTCGCACGGAAAAGCCCTTTCCATTTTCCGAGCGCAAAAAACGGGTCATTTTGTGAAGTAACCACCAAAATGCCGTTTCAGAATGCTACCGTCCCATTTTCCTAAAATACTAGACCACATTACATGGACTATCTCCCAACCGGTACATCTCAAACCTTTTCTTCCATCCCGGGTAAAAAGGACAAATGTCTGCCGAATCGGTAGGAAGTGGGTCCGGTTTGTACTACATGTACATGATCTATCGCCCGTGATTTTTTGAAATAATCATTTTTAGACTCGCAATATGTGGTTTCTTCAGAGATCCAATGCAAGTTCTAACGATGCCCGTCCCCTATCTTCATGCACACTGGTTCGACCATAGTTAGAAATTCAGATAATTCAAAACGGGCATAATAAATTCAAAAAAAATCTGAACAATGAAAATCCTTCGCGTGGTGTCATATTATGTTACATAGTTGAAAGGAAAAATACCAGACTTGGTATATTGACCATGTTTCGAAAAAACCTTCAAAAAATTACCTATCATGTTCGAGGTTTCATGGCTTTCGGTCCAAATGGCCGATGTTATGTGCTGAATCACGGCATAGTTTGTGATGTTGTGCCCATATTATGCATGTGTGTGGACATTTGTATGGAGACCAATGTTGCAGTAGGAAGTTTTCCTTTTTGTCGTACGGAAAAGCCCTTTTCCATTTTCCGAGCGCAAAAACGGGTTATTTTGTGAAGTAACCACCAAAATGCCATTTCATAATGCTATCGTCCCATTTTCCTAAAATACTAGACCACCTTACATGGACTATGTCCCAACCGGTACATCTCAAACCTTTTTGTCCATCCCGGATAAAAAGGACAAATGTCTTAGAATCGGCAGAAGTGGGTCCGATTTGTCTTTGCAGTACATGATCTATCGCCTGTAATTTTTGAAAAAATCATTTTTAGACTACTTAATATGTGGTTTCTTGAGATCCAATGCAAGTTCTAACGATGCTCGTCCCTATTTTCATGCACCGGTTCGACCATAGTTAGAAATTCAGATAATTCAAAATGGGCATAATAAATTCAAAAAAAATCTGAACAATGAAAATCCTTCGCGTGGTGTCATATTATGTTACATAGTTGAAATGAAAAATACTAGACTTGGTATATTGACCATGTTTCAAAAAAACCTTCACAAAATGACCTATCATGTTCGAGGTTTCATGGCTTTCGGTCCAAATGACCGATGTTATGTGCTGAATAACGGCATAGTTTGTGATGTTGTGCCCATATTATGCATGTGTGTGGACATTGGTATGGAGAACAATGTTGCAGTAGGAAGTTTTCCTTTTTGTTGCACGGAAAAGCCCTTTTGCATTTTCCGAGCGCAAAAAAGGGTCGTTTTGTGAAGTAACCACCAAAATGCCGTTTCAGAATGCTACCGTCCAATTTTCCTAAAATACTAGACCACCTTACATGGACTATCTCCCAACCGGTACATCTCAAACCTTTTCGTCCATCCGGGTAAAAGGACAAATGTCTGCCGAATCGGTGGAAGTGGGTCGGTTTGTATTAAGGTACATGATCTATCGCCCGTGATTTTTGAAAAATCATTTTAGACTATAATATGTGGTTTCTTCAGAGATCCAATGCAAGTTCTAACGATGCTCGTCCCCTATCTTCATGCACACCGGTTCGACCATAGTTAGAAATTCAGATAATTCAAAACGGGCATAATAAATTCAAAAAAAAATCCGAACAATGAAAATCCTCAGCGTAGTGTCATATTATGTTACATAGTTGAAAGGAAAAATACCAGACTTGGTATATTGACCATTTTTCGAAAAAACCTTCACAAAATGACCTATCATGTTCGAGGTTTCATGGCTTTCGGTCCAAATGACCGATGTTATGTGCTGAATCACGGCATAGTTTGTGATGTTGTGCCCGTATTATGCATGTGTGTGGAAATTGGTATGGAGAACAATGTTACAGGAGGAAGTTTTCCTTTTTGTCGAACGGAAAAGCCCTTTTCCATTTTCCAGGCGCAAAAAACGGGTCGTTTTGTGAAGTAACCACCAAAATGCCGTTTCAGAATGCTACCGTCCCATTTTCCGAAAATACTAGACCACCTTACATGGACTATATCCCAACCGGTACATCTCAAACCCTTTCTTCCATCCCGGGTAAAAAGGACAAATGTCTGTCGAATCGGTAGGAAGTGGGTCCGGTTTGTACTACAGGTACATGATCTATCGCCCGTGATTTTTTGAGAAAATCATTTTTAGACTCGCAATATGTGGTTTCTCCAGAGATCCAATGCAATTTATAACGATGCTCGTCCCCTATCTTCATGCACACCGGTTCTACCATAGTTAGAAATACAAATAATTCAAAACGGGCATAATAAATTCAAAAAAAATCTGAACAATGAAAATCTTTCGCGTGGTGTCATATTATGTTACATAGTAGAAAGGAAAAATACCATACTTGGTATATTGACCATGTTTCGAAAAAACCTTCACAAAATGACCTATCATGTTCGAGGTTTCATGGCTTTCTGTCCAAATGACCGATGTTATGTGCTGAATCACGGCATAGTTTGTGATGTTGTGCCCATATTATGCATGTGTGTGGAAATTGGTATGGAGAACAATGTTGTAGTAGGAAGTTTTCCTTTTTATCGCACGGAAAAGCCCTTTTCCATTTTTCGAGCGCAAAAAAGGGTCGTTTTGTGATGTAACCACCAAAATGCCGTTTCAGAATGCTATCGTCCAATTTTCCTAAAATACTAGACCACCTTACATGGACTATCTCCCAACCGGTACATATCAAACCTTTTCGTCCATCCCGGGTAAAAAGGACAAATGTCTGCCGAATCGGTAGGAAGTGGGTCCGGTTTGTACTACAGGTACATGATCTATCGCCCGTGATTTTTTGAAAAAATCATTTTTAGACTCGCAATATGTGGTTTCTTCAGAGATCCAATGCAAGTTCTAACGATGCTCGTCCCCTATCTTCATGCACACTGGTTCGACCATAGTTAGAAATTCAGATAATTCAAAACGGGCATAATAAATTCAAAAAAAATCTGAACATTGAAAATCCTTCGCGTGGTGTCATATTATGTTACATAGTTGAAAGGAAAAATACCAGACTTGGTATATTGACCATGTTTCGAAAAAACCTTCAAAAAATGACCTATCATGTTCGAGGTTTAATGGCTTTCGGTCCAAATGGCCGATGTTATGTGCTGAATCACGGCATAGTTTGTGATTTTGTGCCCGTATTATGCATGTGTGTGGAAATTGGTATGGAGACCAATGTTGCAGTAGGCAGTTTTCCTTTTTGTCGCATGGAAAAGCCCTTTTCCATTTTCCAGGCGCAAAAACGGGTTGTTTTGTGAAGTATCCACCAAAATGCCGTTTCAGAATGCTACTGTCCCATTTTCCTAAAATACTAGACCACCTTACATGGACTATCTCCCAACCGGTACATCTCAAACCTTTTCTTAAAAAGGACAAATTCTGCCGAATCGGTAGGAAGTGGGTCCGGTTTGTACTACAGGTACATGATCTATCGCTCGTGATTTTTTGAAATAATCATTTTTAGACTCGAAATATGTTGTTTCTTCAGAGATCCAATGCAAGTTCTAACGATGCTCGTCCCCTATCTTCATGCACACCGGTTCGACCATAGTTAGAAATTCAGATAATTCAAAACGGGCATAATAAATTCAAAAAAATCCGAACAATGAAAATCCTTCGCGTGGTGTCATATTATGTTACATAGTTGAAAGTAAAAATACTAGACTTGGTATATTGACCATGTTTCGAAAAAACCTTCACAAAATGACCTATCATGTTCGAGGTTTCATGGCTTTCGGTCCAAATGACCGATGTTATGTGCTGAATCACGGCATAGTTTGTGATGTTGTGCCCATATTATGCATGTGTGTGGACATTGGTATGGAGAACAATGTTGCAGTAGGAAGTTTTCCTTTTGTCGCACTTGAAAAGCCCTTTTCCATTTTCCGAGCGCAAAAAAGGTCGTTTGTGAAGTAACCACCAAAATGCCGTTTGAGAATGCTACCAGTCAATTTTCCTAAAATACTAGACCACCTTACATAGACTATCTCCCAACCGGTACATCTGAAACCTTTTCGTCCATCCCGTAAAAAGGACAAATGTCTGTAGAATCGGTAGGAAGTGGGTCGGTTTGTACTATGGTACATGCTCTATCGCCTGCGTGATTTTTTGAAAAATCATTTTAGACTCGCAATATGTGGTTTCTTCAGAGATCCAATGCAAGTTCTAACGATGCTCGTCCCCTATCTTCATCCACACCGTTCGACCATAGTTAGAAATTCGATAATTCAAAGCGGGCATAATAAATTCAAAAATCCGAACAATGAAAATCCTTGGTGGTGTCATATTATGTTACGTAGTTGAAAGGAAAAATACCAGACTTGGTATATTGACCATGTTTCGAAAAAACCTTGACAAAATGACCTATCATGTTCGAGGTTTCATGGCTTTCGGTCCAAATGACCGATGTTATGTGCTGAATCACGGCATAGTTTGTGATGTTGTGCCTGTATTATGCATGTGTGTGGAAATTGGTATGGAGAACAATGTTACAGGAGGAAGTTTTCCTTTTTGTCGCACGGAAAAGCCCTTTTCCATTTTCCAAGCGCAAAAAACGGGTCGTTTTGTGAAGTAACCACCAAAATGCCGTTTCAGAATGCTACCGTCCGATTTTCCGAAAATACTAGACCAACTTACATGGACTATATCCCAACCGGTACATCTCAAACCCTTTCTTCCATCCCGGGTAAAAAGGACAAATGTTTGTCGAATCGGTAGGAAGTGGGTCCGGTTTGTACTACAGGTACATGATCTATCGCCCGTGATTTTTTCAAAAAATCATTTTTAGCCTCGCAATATGTGGTTTCTTCAGAGATCCAATGCAATTTCTAACGATGCTCGTCCCCTATCTTCATGCACACCGGTTCGACCATAGTTAGAAATTCAGATAATTCAAAACAGGCATAATAAATTCAAAAAAAATCCGAACAATGAAAATCCTTCGCGTGGTGTCATATTATGTTACATAGTTGAAAGGAAAAATACCAGACTTGGTATATTGACCATGTTTCAAAAAAACCTTCACAAAATGACCTATCATGTTCGAGGTTTCATGGCTTTCGGTCCAAATGACCGATGTTATGTGTTGAATCACGGCATAGTTTGTGATGTTGTGCCCGTATTATGCATGTGTGTGGAAATTGGTATGGAGAACAATGTTGCAAGAGGAAGTTTTCATTTTATCGCACGGAAAAGCCCTTTTCCATTTTCCCGAGCAAAAAACGGGTCATTTTGTGAAGTAACCACCAAAATGCCGTTTCGAATGCTACCGTTCCATTTTCCTAAAATACTAGACCACATTACATGGACTATCTCCCAACGGTACATCTCAAACCTTTTCTTCCATCCCGGGTAAAAGGACAAATGTCTCAGAATCGGTAGGAAGTGGGTTCGCTTGTACTACATGTACATGATCTATCGCCTGTGATTTTTGAAATAATCATTTTAGACTCGCAATATGTGGTTTCTTAGGAGATCCAATGCAAGTTCTAACGATGCCCCCTATCTTCATGCACACCGTTCGACCATAGTTAGAAATTCAGATAATTCAAAACAGGCATAATAAATTCAAAAAAATCTGAACAATGAAAATCCTTCCCGTGGTGTCATATTATGTTACATAGTTGAAAGGAAAATACGGACTTGGTATATTGACCATGTTTCAAAAACCTTCAAAAATTACCTATCATGTTCGAGGTTTCATGGCTTTTCCAAATGGCCGATGTTATGTCTTCGAATCACGGCATAGTTTGTGATGTTGTGCCCATATTATGCATGTGTGTGGACATTTGTATGGAGACCAATGTTGCAGTAGGAAGTTTTCCTTTTTGTCGTACGGAAAAGCCCTTTTCCATTTTCCGAGCGCAAAAACGGGTTGTTTTGTGAAGTAACCACCAAAATGCCATTTCATAATGCTATCGTCCCATTTTCCTAAAATACTAGACCACCTTACATGGACTATGTCCCAACCGGTACATCTCAAACCTTTTTGTCCATCCCGGATGAAAAGGACAAATGTCTGCCGAATCGGCAGGAAGTGGGTCCAGTTTGTACTGCAGGTACATGATCTATCGCCCGTAATTTTTTGAAAAAATCATTTTTAGACTCGCAATATGTGGTTTCTTCAGAGATCCAATGCAAGTTCTAACGATGCTCGTCCCCTATTTTCATGCACACTGGTTCGACCATAGTTAGAAATTCAGATAATTCAAAATGGGCATAATAAATTCAAAAAAAATCTGAACAATGAAAATCCTTCGCGTGGTGTCATATTATGTTACATAGTTGAAAGGAAAAATACCAGACTTGGTATATTGACCATGTTTCGAAAAAACCTTCAAAAAATGACCTATCATGTTCGAGGTTTCATGGCTTTCGGTCCAAATGGCCGATGTTATGTGCTGAATCACGGCATAGTTTGTGATGTTGTGCCCATATTATGCATGTGTATGGACATTGGTATGGAGACCAATGTTGCAGTAGGAAGTTTTCCTTTTTGTCGCACGGAAAAGCCCTTTTCCATTTTTCGAGCGCAAAAACGGGTTGTTTTGTGAAGTAACCACCAAAATGCCGTTTCAGAATGCTACCGTCCCATTTTCCTAAAATACTAGACCACCTTACATGGACTATCTCCTAACCGGTACATCTCAAACCTTTTCTTCCATCCCGGGTAAAAAGGACAAATGTCTGCCGAATCGGTAGGAAGTGGGTCCGGTTTGTACTACAGGTACATGATCTATCGCCCGTTATTTTTTGAAATAATTATTTTAGACTCGCAATATGTTGTTTCTTCAGAGATCCAATGCAAGTTCTAACGATGCTCGTCCCCTATCTTCATGCACACCGGTTCGACCATAGTTAGAAATTCAGATAATTCAAAACGGGCATAATAAATTCAAAAAAAATCCAAACAATGAAAATCCTTCGCGTGGTGTCATATTATGTTACATAGTTGAAATGAAAAATACTAGACTTGGTATATTGACCATGTTTCAAAAAAATCTTCACAAAATGACCTATCATGTTCGAGGTTTCATGGCTTTCGGTCCAAATGACCGATGTTATGTGCTGAATCACGGCATAGTTTGTGATGTTGTGCCCATATTATGCATGTGTGTGGACATTGGTATGGAGAACAATGTTGCAGTAGGAAGTTTTCCTTTTTGTTGCACGGAAAAGCCCTTTTGCATTTTCCGAGCGCAAAAAAGGGTCGTTTTGTGAAGTAACCACCAAAATGCCGTTTCAGAATGCTACCGTCCAATTTTCCTAAAATACTAGACCACCTTACATGGACTATCTCCCAACCGGTACATCTCAAACCTTTTCGTCCATACCGGGTAAAAAGGACAAATGTCCTTAGAATCGGTGAGGAAGTGGGTCGGTTTGTACCAGTACATGATCTATCGCCCGTGATTTTTTGAAAAAATCATTTTTAGACTCGCAATATGTGGTTTCTTCAGAGATCCAATGCAAGTTCTAACGATGCTCGTCCCCTATCTTCATGCACACCGGTTCGACCATAGTTAGAAATTCAGATAATTCAAAACGGGCATAATAAATTCAAAAAAAATCCGAACAATGAAAATCCTCCGCGTAGTGTCATATTATGTTACATAGTTGAAAGGAAAAATACCAGACTTGGTATATTGACCATTTTTCGAAAAAACCTTCACAAAATGACCTATCATGTTCGAGGTTTCATGGCTTTCGGTCCAAATGACCGATGTTATGTGCTGAATCACGGCATAGTTTGTGATGTTGTGCCCGTATTATGCATGTGTGTGGAAATTGGTATGGAGAACAATGTTACAGGAGGAAGTTTTCCTTTTGTCGCACGGAAAAGCCCTTTTCCATTTTCGAGCAAAAAGCGTGCGTTGTGAAGTAACCACCAAAATGCCGTTTAGAATGCTACCGTCCCATTTTCCGAAAATACTAGACCACCTTACATGGACTATATCCCAACCGGTACATTTCAAACCCTTTCTTCCATCCCGGGTAAAAAGGACAAATGTCTGTCGAATCGGTAGGAAGTGGGTCCGGTTTGTACTACAGGTACATGATCTATCGCCCGTGATTTTTTGAAAAAATCATTTTTAGACTCGCAATATGTGGTTTCTCCAGAGATCCAATGCAATTTATAACGATGCTCGTCCCCTATCTTCATGCACAGTTACACCATAGTTAGAAATACAAATAATTCAAAACGGGCATAATAAATTCAAAAAAAATCTGAACAATGAAAATCTTTCGCGTGGTGTCATATTATGTTACATAGTAGAAAGGAAAAATACCATACTTGGTATATTGACCATGTTTGTAAA